>OX638131.1:68529807-68767270 GCA_951804985.1 Dryomyza anilis
TTTTTTTCCTCTTATCTTCTTTTAATTGTTTTTGTTTTTAGAAAATATTGTTTCGTTTTTACTCTAAACATTTTGATCAGTTTTTTTATTCTAACATATTGTTTAAACCACTTTTGATCTCAGCGTGTGATATTATAAAATTATAATTTACATTCATATACATTTTTCATCTTTAATTTAATTAAAAAAATTTTAATGCTGGGGGGGGGTTTGAACCCACAAAACCCCCTCCGTGCGCACGGCCCTGGGTACAACCTCCTAATCAGCAAGCATGAGGTTGTGCCAACCTCCTATTCACAATAAAAAAACTATTTATAATGCCGCATATGGTCACATATATTTATTTTATTTCACTAGCTAAACAGCAATTTTGTATGGAATTCATTCATTATATTATTAATATTCGTATATTTATTTCGCATTTTTTACTTAATTAATGAAATTCTTGTTGTTTGCCACTTGTGAAAATTTTTGGCGGTTATTTATTTCTGCATGAATCCACACACAGAAAAATCATCTTTTGGCATGAGGTTAATTGAACCAACGTTTCAGTATTGCAAGCGAAATACATTTATGGTAACCTCATGTCATTAAAATTAACGTACTTTATTTTTCCACAACCGAAATGTCAGTCCGCGCAACTGCACGTACGGTCTCATGATTGTTTTTATCATTCTACCAAAATTGACATTCGTGCATTTGTTACGGCGATTGAGTAAGTTGTTGTATCAACAAAATTAATGACAAACGGCAACCTCATGTCTATCAGCAGTTCGGTTGCCAGTTTTTTGCCAACAATTATGGATATGGAAGTTTTTTTTAACTTCGAAAACCAACGTTGGACTAACATTCATTTATTCGGTTTGATCACGACTTTAAATCCAAATTGGTTGTAGAAGAAAATTCTCCAAATTTATCGAACCTTAAACTCATAGCTTATTGGGACCACACACAAATTATTCAACTTATTTTCATAAAGTAAAGAGTTATCGATTGGTACAATGTGTTGTCAGATTAGTGTGGTAATTATTTTTCATGCAACTAGTGAAATGGTAAATTTCTGAGGTAACTATGCCTTCTTCAGGACGAACATTAAAATTTTGTTTTCACAACTTTGCGTTCGAGGCCTAATTTTATGAAATTTTGTATGTAATAGGTGTGGTGATTTTTATTATTTCGTGGTAACGCTTTTGATGTGTAGTGCATTTTAGTATTGTAATTTTTTGGCGAGAGTTTATTATAGGTGATATTTGAAATGTGGTAGATAATTTGGGGCGACTTAAATTGTATATGAATTTTAAATTTAATAAAAATAACAAACATTATTTATTTTTAATTTTATGAAGTATTTATTTATGTTTTGTTTTTGTGATATATAAAAACAACAATTAATAATTTAGTTTGGAATAAAATATATTGGTGCATAATCATAGACAATTTAAAGTGAATTCGACTATTTTGACAACTTTTGTATAGAATATGACAAAAAGTTGAATTTAATTTTAAATTCGACATTAAATTTTCTATGATTATACGTTATTAAGTATATGCAACCAAAATAATCTAAGAATTACTTGTGTATCTACAAATGCTTTCTGCATCCTCCGAACATCGAATGACTGATTTTAGGAATATTTCTAGGTGCTTATAATCGTTGAATGAAAGACACATCGTCGCATACTAAAATTACAAAGATAAAATGTATATAAGTTATATGTAGTCCATACTGGTTCAAAAAATTAAAAAAGTTCTTTATGAAATATAAAATAACAAACATAACAAAAAAAAAAAGAAATTTACAAATGCCTAAAAAGATACGTAGCAAGTATTTTTATACTCATGTCAATTAGGTGCTGCAATTAATAACGTTTAATAGTAGTAGTCAGGTCGTAATTTTAAATGTAGTGGAATATCAGCCGTTATTAATCTGAGATATTCCGTTAAATATTTATCCGTATAGTTACAAAATACTTAATCGTATAAAAAAAATATTACTCCTAATTCAATTAATCAGATTTTTGGTTAACTGATTAATCGTTACTTTGATTCATCAAAAAATCTTAGTAACTGATTAATCATTATTTTGATTAATCGAAAAATCTGATTAACCGATTAATCGTATATTCAGTTCCCATTAAGCAATTTAGGAGCGCTCTGCAATTGGAGTCATAAAGGAGACCAATTTTTGAGGGTTTTATGAACCCTCAGAACAATGACTCTTAAAAGTATCTCATTTAAGACTGTTTTCGGAGCTCTCAAAAATATTACTCATAAAAGATTCATATTTACGAGTTATTTAGGAGCCCTCATAAATTAGACTCCTAAAAGTATCAAAAATAAAATTGTTTCTGAGTGCTCAGAAAATAGACTCATAAAAGTTCTGTATTTTAGAATGTTTTAGGAACGCTCCAATGTTAGACTCATAAAAGAGTCCAATCATGAGCGCTTTAGGAGCCACCTCAAATCAAACTCATAAAATCATCAAATTTAAGAGTATTTTAGGAGCACTCAAAATAGTATCTTATTTATGCTGGTTTTAGGAGCCTACTGTTCAAATAAAATTGATATACTTATATTCGTTTTGAATTTGAAATCAAATGAAAAGTAATAAAATATTAGTGTAAATTCAACAGACAAACTTACAATATTAAATGGATTTTTTGAAATGAATGCATTTTCTCACGGATGTCTGGACTAAGATAAACATGAACATGTATAGTTGGATTAATTTCAGACACATTATATATTTCTGAAGAAAAACTCCAAAAATGAAGCAATTGTGGTGTCTGGAAATTCTCATAAATGTAATGTTTTAAGAATATTTTAAAATGATCAAAAATACGCAGTTTTTTGCGCTCTTTAAAGCGTGTGCACTACTCAAGTTTCTGTAGCCTTTTTAGGATCTTTTCAGTGCTCAAATATGAGTTTTTTAGGAGTAATAAAAGTGTCAGAAATATGAGGGGTTTTGGGCTCATAAAAGGTTGTTTTTAAAAGCCAAAGAAAAATAAATGGAAAAGAATTAAAGTGATTGATTAAATGGAAAAAATATTCAAAATTTAAATTCGAGGCACACATCGAGTGCATTGGTGATCATTCGTGCAATCTTCCAAGGCATAGTAGAGCAAAAAATGCAAGCGAAGCCGCTGTAGTTGTTACGCAGATGCGGAGTCGCCATTCACTAGCATGTCTGGATGCAATTTTATTCACTACACACAGAAAAATCCTCTTTTGGCATGTGGTTGAACAACGTTTCAGTGTTGCAACCGAAATACATTTGTTGAAACCTCATGTCATTAAAATGAACCATTTCTTACCCTAACCGAAATGTTAGTCCGCGCAACTGTACGTTCGGTTGTCGTAACCTCATGATTGAATTTTTCATTCTGCCAAAATTTGACGTTTTTGTATTTGTTACGTCAACTGAGTACGTTATTGTATCAACAAAATAAATGACAAACGGCAACCTCAAAAAACAAGATGTTTATGAAAGTCTTGCTGCAACTATACTTTTAAATTTACGACTTCTAGCAAATATTCAAACATCCGATAAGTTTCAAAAAAGTTACAGCAAAACTATTAATATATTTTAAATATGACATATATGCAGATAGTTACAAGATGTTTGCCACAACAGCAATGAAAATTGAGATATTTACAGTTGACTGATAGCAAACATCCTGAGTTCTTGGACATTTGCAGCAAAACTTTTGAGGTATTTGACTACCATAAAAAAGGAAAATGGCGTACTTTTTCCTTACGCTCGATTTATCCACAACAATTAAGTAAATCAAATGGTGTAAAAATGTGCCAACTCAAATACTTCATTTTAATGGTAAAAGTTAAAATAAAATATCCTGTGATTTAAATTATCAACACGTGATGGAAAATATTTCTTTTCAGAGTTTACTTTGATGGCAGCATCGCCGGTCGGACTTGGTTCTTCTGCGAAGAAATCTCAAGTCGTTGTAAAATTTTACCTTTGAAGCATTTATAAAGACGATGGCGATGTATACTGTTTTAATTCTAGAATAAATAAAAATACATTTGATTCATTTTCTTTCAATTCAATAAAAAATACTACGCGAATTCTAATAGAGTACCTTCTCCAAATATTTATCAATTATATTCCTATTTGTAAGATGTTTACATAAATAATTGTAAATTTGAAAGATGGTTGCTAGAAATATTTATCGTATTTGACGGATGTTTGAGAGATGGTTGTCTCAAATACGATCTAAATAAATTGTAAATAACTTGATATTTAGGGCTGTGATATTTCTGGCAATCATCTTTGTTTTCTTAGTGTCTATCAGCAGTTCGGTTACCAGTTTCTTGCCAAAAATTATGGATACATGCAGAAATAAATAAACATCCAAAATTTTCACAAGTGGCAAACAATAGGAAATTCATTAATTAAGTAAAAATGCGAAATATAATAAATATAATAAAAATATGTGACCATATGTGACATTATAATTAGTTATTTATTTTGATTAATTATGATTAAATTAAAATAATAAATGTGTCTTCATACTGTTTTTATTTTTCAGGGAACAGGAATTATGAGATATATTTTTTGAAATTGTGTGCGTGACATATTTACGCATCAAAAATACATATAGAAAACTTAACATAAAAAAATTTTATATATAAAAAAAATCTTAAAATAAAATTTCAATTGGATGTTTCGGCATGCTTGCTGACTTGGAGGTTTAAACAATCTCATGCTTGCTGAATAAGAGGTTGGCACAACCTCATGTTTGCTGACTAGCACAATCTCATTCTTGCTGACTAGGCGGTTGGTACAATCTCCTAATCAGCAAGTTTCCGCAACTGAATAATTCGGTAGGTCAATTTAGTTGGTTGCCGCAACAAATCAGTTTTCTATGTGTTGAAACGAAATTCACTACACAAAATTACACGGTGGCAACCGAGTGACATGATAATTTAAATGTCAACAAGAAAATTTTTCAATTTTTCCGCCACTACGATGCGCCACTACGTATGCGCCATTGCATTCGCACAATCAGTGAGATCATTGTTTTTTGCTTGAATAAGCAAACAGACAAATCAATTATTATATAACTGTATGTCCAAACACGAAAGTCATCCCGAGAATTCTACTGCAAGGAAAAGGCACGATGAGCTGATATACAATAAAAGTGACCAAGGTTTACGAATACGTTTGTGAAATATTAATATATTTTCATTCATACGCAGACACCATTGACATTTTGCGCGAACCTGACAATGTTATACATCAGTGGCGCAATTGCATTCACTGGTTTGATCTTCGCGGCAAATCGTGGATTTTACAAGAAGTTTCGGTACACTGTCAACGGCGCAAGTGCTGTTGCAGCTGTCTGTTATTTCACAGAAGCGAGAATCTAATGTAGGTCATACTTTAATTCCTTTTAATATATAGTATTATAACTTATATGCGTTTTCTTTTATTTTATATTTATACCTTTAATTAGGGAAATATATGCGCTTGAATTGAAGTGTAATTTAAAGGTCAAGTTCAAAATTAAGTTAAACATCAAGTGAAGAACCACATTTTATTTATAGCGTACAATTAAGTTAAACTTCGAATGTATATTGAATGTCGGAATTCAAGTATAGGTAAAAGCTAGATTCAATTGGATAAAAAGCTACCAGTTTAGCTGAAGAACGCTATGGTTTTCAAGATTACAATTACAAAAAGTTTAAAGCTTTTCTCCAGTGAAAGCTTCGATATCCATGTTCAATATACATTCGATAATCACTTAATATTCAGGTTTTTGATTTATTAGGAAATTGAAGCTTGAAAATGTTGAATGCTGTGGTTCCATCGTATATCGGCGATTTCAGCTTCGTACCACTGACAAAATGCGGTGTTGGTCCTGTTATATGCGACATATGGGCATTTCTTGGGGTTCCGGACGGGACATTCGTACGTTTTATATCTCGAAGGAAAATTAATGAATTTACTTAATTTTTTTTTTTCATATAGTATTTAAATAGGACTAAAAATCTGCAAAAATTAATAGAGTTATATACGGTAGATTAAAAGATGTAAATAAAATAGTAAATAACGAGGTTCATATGGATGTTCCAAAAAGTCAGCGAATTTTGCGTACAATGATTTTTTTTAATATTTAAGAAAATAATTGAAATCATGTGCTTTCTTTGTATATTTACACTTTGTTTCTAAAGTTTATAGTTTTTTCATAATGAATCACAGAAAAATTCCGGACGGGACATTTCCGGATGGGACAAAAAATTCCTTATTGAAATTATCAGTACAGTATTTTTATTCTAATACTAATACTTTTTGCTTACAATATATTTTTTTTTAATTATCTCAGAACATAGCTGAGACAATTTACTTTATTTTTGTATACGAACACTTTCTTCTTAAAGTTTATAGTTTTTTCGTAAATAATCGCAGAATAATTCCGGACGTTCCGTATGGAAATTTGCACTACGATTTTTGCTAAAAATAATTGTGTATATGACAATATAAATAATCATTATTACGAAATGAAAAGTGATGTACGATTCAAATTTCTAGATGATTTTTAATTTTTTTTTTTCTTTTTTTGAAAAAAAAATTTTTTTTAGTGATTTTTTATACTGTACTTTTACACTTGGTACTCAAAGTTTCGAACGTTACAGATTTCTATTAGCTGTCCAAATTTTCTAGAATTACTAGGATGTTTACATTTTTGGAAATGCCGAAGAAATTCTGCTTTAGAAACAGTGAATTTAAATCTTTAAAAAAATGGTCATTTTATTATGGTAATAAATGTATCTTTTTGGTTCCATCGAACATCCTTATACAAAAATCGAAATTTTTTCGTTATTTTAATTTGAATCATCATTTTTAAGCTTTATGGCGAGTTTACAAGACAGAGAAAATAGCTAGAGATAAAGCAAAATAGAGCAAAAAAATCTCATAGAGTTGTGTAAACACTACACAGAGCTCCACGGTATGGAGCTCTACGGTAAATTTTTTTCTCTATCTCTAGCTTATTTCTCTATCGTGTATTCGAGCCTTTAGAAATAATTATTGTTACCTGAAAAAACAGAAAATAATATGTTTTTAAAGTTATGTTTTTAAAGTTATTTAATTTGGTTACTCAAAATACGTGAAAAATTGGTATATTTACATATTGCGTTACCGTTAACGGAATAGAAATTTCTTGTCAGATATTTATATCCATTTATCCATCCTTGTTTCAAAGATTTGAGCATTTTGAATTTTTCGGTCGTGGTTGACGTTTTACTGAAATGTTCATATGTAAATCTTTTTTTTATTTCCTGGAGCTCTTTGTCGATGTCTTAATATTTCTCATCAACGATATTTATATGCGCTTTAAGCTTATTAACTTTGCCATGAAGTGAATTAGAAACTTCCAGAAGCTGTTTCGAATGTACCTGCATTAGTTGCTCAATTTTTACTTGATGTTCGTTGTTCTGTTTTAAGTTCAGAAGTTCTGTTTTAAGTTGATTGGATTTTTCTTGGAGTTCTGTTTTAATTTGATTGGATTTTCTTGAAGCTGTTTGGAATTTTCTAAAAGCTGTTGTTGTATAGCTCCGAGCAACTGGCTCATATCAAAACTTTGAGATTGTACTTTTTGACCACACCTTTTGATGACGCAGTTTAAACCTCCACTTCAAATTCGTGCTCCTCTAGAACCAAGGTATTGTCCTCTAATTCTTCGATTAGGCGTTTTTGCAGCTCAACTTTTGTACCAGCAGTAGGAAGATCACGATTCGCCAGCTCCTTCTTCAGCTTATCGACTTTAAGTTGATCAAATTAAACCATTTTATATAACAATCCCACTTCTGACATCTGTAGTAAGCCAACATAGAGCCTTTTGCTAAACGTTGATATGATAAACGTATTGTGATCTACTTCCGCCATGACAAATTCATGCAGATATCGTGAAGTTGCAGTAAAGTGCAATGTAGGGGATTTCAGCCAACAGTATGGGCAAAGCTGGGTCAAACCAGCTGCAGCGCGATTGGCTGGCGGTGTCTTTACGGAAGTAAATGCATTGAGTGGAATTTGCACTCTGCCGGAACATGTAGATTAGGAACATACCTTCATATAATAGTTTAAGTTAGATTTTAAGTCAGTTGTAAATCGGAAGTTGTAAATCGGGAGTTGTAAATCGGTAGTGAATCTGTTAAGAGTTGTTAGTTGTAGCGTTAATATTAATATTATTAATATTAAAATATAACTTTCGTTTAAATAAAAGTATGTCTTAGAAGAAAAGACTTGTGTAAATTATTTCGGTTAATAAAAATGGGACTGCAACGTTAGACAATCTCTGGTCGGACATCATGGGTAATTATAAAAAGAACGTTGCGACATTTGGCTACACGCCAAAGCAACCGACATTTAAATTACAACATTTGGCGCAGCCGGTTTTTGGACCATACATCAACTCCCAAGAGACGAGAAGGACTGGATGGAGATTAATATCAGAAGAAATATCTATTTTGGATCAGGCCAAATATTTGTGAGTATTGTGAAAAATAGTGGAAAAAATGTGAGCGGTAAAAAAATAAAAATTTGTGATATAAAACAAAAGAAATATTTGTGAATTTTAATAAGCAAAACAATCAATGAATTATGAAAATTGATATTTGAAAAAAAAAAAAAACTATTAAACTGTTAAATAAAATTGTGAAATTAATTACGTATATAATAAAATTTGATAAATCAAGAAATTAAATAAGTAAACTTAATGTTTTATAAAATTGATTAATTGATATATTGAAGACATTTTTTAAAGTAATTGCGAAAAAATACAGAATAATTTGAGACATTAAATGATAATGATGAATAAAATTGTGAATTTTAATAAATCGAATAACATAAGAATTTTGATACAGCAATGTATTCACAATGTTGCGAAATTAATTAAATAACAAAACTGGTAAACTTTAACGAAAATAAATGGAATAAATATATTGTTACGAAAATTCATTCTACGGAAAACTGTTCTACGAGTTCGTATGCTGGATTGTGTAAAAAATAAAAACACTCTTATGTTTGGTTTAAATTATAACAATTAACTTTATTAATTCACTTTAATAAAAAACTTTATTAATAACAACTGCTGCATGTCCACAATTTAACTTGACATTTATCATACGAGATGCACTCGACCACTTTACAATCACTACTGAAGTACAGTGCCTCAGATGCGCGGCCTTATATACTGCAGGCATTAGTTCGACACGTTTCGACAAGCTTCGACTTGTTTCGAGAACATTCTACTCGTTTCGTGAATGACGCATGCTATTGGCATCTCATTCGCACTCATGTGTTTTAACCTGCTGATCTTCCATCTCTTTCTCGCACATTGCTCAGTACGCAGAATGATCTTCCGTCTCTTTCTAACACATTGCTTAGTGCGCTGAATTGTCTTGCGTCTCATTTAATATTGTTGAATGCTTGCACAGTGGGGCAAATTACCTCTTTTCGTAACACTGCCCTCCACCTAAATCTGTTCGTCCCGAACAGATGTTAATCCTCTCTCTCTATATACGGCACCAACCCTTCTAAATGTACTACTTTCATTTTTCGTCTGACGCCTGTAGTATTCTGAATCCGATACACAATGTCATTTATCCTTTTAATTATCCTGTACGGTCCTTCCCGGTGTGTTTGTAGTTTTGGATTTATCAAATTCACTCGTGGCGGGCTACAAAGCATAACCAGATCTCCTTCCTTTGCTCTCAAGTCGTATCTGGACTTTATCTTACTACTTGGAATTTGTATCCTCTGCCTTAAGGACTGATGCAACTCGTCTCGGTCTTCACTTTTTCTCTTACGAAAAACACTTTTTGGAATCGGCTTTTGCCCATCTATCGCAGTACATTCGCAATGTGCTCCTACGTTGTATTGATTTATCTTACCGCAACTTCTGACTGGTTTTCTTTTTGCAGATACACATTGCTTACATCTGTGAATCCAATAGGCGACTGACTTCTGATATCCGACCCAATAGAAACGTTTTCTGACTTCTTCAACCGTTTTATTAATGCTCAAGTGACATCCATTGGTTCCACAATGGCATTTCAGTACTATGGCTTTTATTTTTGACTTTGGAACGACAATCAAATTTCGTTCAGATCTGCCATTTTCACTTTCCCACACACGGTACAAACAACCATTTTGTAGCTTCAGGCTTTGTCACTGCGCCCAGTAAGCCCTACTTATTGGACTGTTGGATGCTAACTCCTTCCATAATTGTTTTCTTTGTTGTTCCTTGAACGTCCTAATTTTTGCGATGTCGGGGTCCTTCTTTTGATCATTTCGTATTTGCTCTAGAGTCCATTGATCTTCTGCCATGACATTTAACGAACGAATGTGAATTATGTTCGTCTTTTCTTCTTCCGTCGAGCATTCTCTGGATTCCACTTTACACACTCGTGCCGACACAGTGCCCGAATTGCCATGATGTTCCCTGGCGTTTTTTTGGCCATCCTCAGGTCTCTTTTCTGGTCGGTATCCTTTAGGTGGTTGCAGATTTACACATTTACGTCT
This sequence comes from Dryomyza anilis, assembly GCA_951804985.1. NCBI lineage: Eukaryota > Metazoa > Arthropoda > Insecta > Diptera > Dryomyzidae > Dryomyza > Dryomyza anilis. The sequence continues at coordinate 68,540,354 of OX638131.1, forward strand.
TTCACGACAGTCGCGTGCCATATGCCCATATTTTCCACAGTTGTAGCATTTACCTTCCAATTGGGTGTTTCTGTTGGCAGCATAATGTCCGGATTTAACGCTGGCTTTCGACGCTCTACTTACTCCTTGACATAAATTTTCTCTCTCCTCATCTAGTACACATTTCTCCATCGCTGGTTGGCACAATGTAGACGCTATCTCCTGCGTAAGCGATGTGGTGACCGTTTCCATAAATGTCACCTTTGGGTTAGTCATTGTTGCCCGTTTTGTCTCAGGATCGCGTATTCCATCAACAATCCCTTCGATCTTGCTTTTTTCTATGAAATCACTCGTTGAATCTGCATACGACAAATGCGCAAGCCTCTCGACGTCCGCTGCATACGCCTGCAATGTTCCACCATTTCTTTGCATTCGGCACTTTAGTTTCATTCTGTAGATTTGCTTCATGTGATCACTGCCGTATTTTCGTTGCAGTGCAGCCATAACCGCTGTGTAACTGTTTCTATCGCTTTCTGGAACAGTCTGCAATACTTCGGCTGCGCCTCCTTTTAGCGACGCGATAAGTGTGGCTACGCTGTCCTCATTGTTCCATCGATTACATACAGCCGTGGTCTCAAATTGCAGCTTGAAAATGTGGAACGCTGTGGTTCCATCATACATCGGCGATTTCAACCTCGTACCACTGGCAACATGAAGTGATAGACCACTTAGCTGTAGTAAATTTACATTTTCTTGTATTTTCTGCAGTTTTTTTTCGAAACCATTTTCCAATTTTTTATATTTCTCATCAGCGTTATTTTCCAACCTTTGAAATTTGTCATCAATACTCACTTCCATGTCATTTACATGTTCCTCAAGTTCGTTCACTTTTGCATGGAGTGTATTAGAAACTTCCAGAAGCTGCTTAGAATGTTCCTGCATCTGATGCTCAATTTTTACTTGATGTTGGTTTGAATTCTCTAGAAGTTTCTGTTCCATTTTGTTGGAATTTTCTTGTAGTTCTGTTTTAAGCTGTTTTGAATTTTCTAGAAGTTTCTGTTCCATTCTGGTCGAATTTTCTTGAAGCTGTTTTGAATTTTCTAGAAGTTTCTGTTCCATTTTGCTGGAATTTTCTTGAAGCTTCTGTTCCATTTTGTTGGAATTTTCTTGAAGCTTCTGTTCCATTTTGTTGGAATTTTCTTGAAGCTGTTGTTGTATTGCTCCGAACAACTGGCTCATATCAAAACTTTGGGACTGTACTTTTTGCTCCGTGTCCACACTTTTCGATGACACTGTTGCAGCTTCCACTTCAAACTCGTGCTCTGCGAAGTCAATGCCTTGAATCTCTAATTCTTCCAATAGACGGTTTTGTAGCTCTACTTTCGTACCTGCAGTTGGAAGATTATGAATCGCCAGCTCCTGCTCCTTCTTTAGCTGGTCGACTTTAAGTTGTTCGAATTTAACCATTTTGTATCACAATCCCACTTCTGACACCAATGTTACGAAAATTCAGTCTACGGAAAACTGTTCTACGAGTTCGTATCGATGGATTGTGTACAAAATAAAAACACTCTTATGTTTGGTTTAAATTATAACAATTAACTTTATTAATTCACTTTAATAAACAACTTTACTAATAACAACTGCTGCATGTCCACAATTTAACTTGACATTTATCACACGAGATGCACTCGACTACTTTACAATCACTACTGAAGTACAGTGCCTCAGATGCGCGGCCTTATATACTGCAGGCATCAGTTCGACACGTTTCGACAAGCTTCGACTTGTTTCGAGAACATTCTACTCGTTTCGTGAATGACGCATGCTATTGGCATCTCATTCGCACTCATGTGTTTTAACCTGCTAATCTTCCATCTCTTTCTCGCACATTGCTCAGTACGTTGAATGATCTTCCGTCTCTTTCTAACACATTGCTTAGTGCGCTGAATTGTCCTGCGTCTCATTTATTATTGCTGAATGCTTGCACAGTGGGGCAAATTACCTCTTTTCGTAACAATATTAATTTAGTACTCATCCTATTAATATAATAAATCTGTTTGTTCGTTTGTACGTTTGTACGTTTGTACGTTTGTACGTTTGTACGTTTGTACGTTTGTACGTTTGTACGTTTGTACGTTTGTTCCGCTTCTCCGTCTAAACGGCTGATCCGATTTTCTTGAAATTTTTACCACAGATGCGGTATGGTCTGGAAGGAATGATAGGCTATATATGGGCGGGATTGGACAAAGAGGCGTGGCACCTCCCATACAACCAAAACATTCAATACGATATAACTCGGCACTTTCACCAGCTACGAACATGAAAAAAAAACTCAAATACAAAAAAAAATTTAAAAACAAAAAAGTAAAAGCACAAAACAAAACAAAAGCAAAAATACAAAAACAAAAGCAATCACGTTTGTTCCGCTTCTCCGTCTAAACGGCTGATCCGATTTTCTTGAAATTTTTAACACAGATGCGGTATGGTCTGGAAGGAATGATAGGCTATATATGGGAGGGATTGGACAAAGAGGCGTGGCACCTCCCATGCAACCTAAACTTTCAATACGATATAACTCGGCACTTTCACCAGCTGTGAACATAAAACAAAAAACTCATATACAAAAAAAAATTAAAAACAAAAAAGCAAAAGCACAAAACAAAACAAAAGCAAAAATACAAAAACAAAAGCAATCACGTTTGTTCCGCTTCTCCGTATAAATGGCTTATCCGATTGTCTTGAAATTTTTACCACATATGCGGTATGGTCTGGAAGGAATGATAGGCTATATATGGGCGGGATTGGACAAAGAGGCGTGGCACCTCCCATGCAACCTAAACACGATATAACTCGGCACTTTCACCAGCTACGAACATGAAACAAAAAACTCAAATACAAACAAAAAAAATTAAAAACAAAAATACAAAAGCACAACACAAAACAAAAGCAAAAATACAAAAACAAAACCAATCACATAAAACCACAAGAAAAAGAAAAACAAACTCACCACACTAAAACTAACCGAACTAAAACTCACCACACTAAAACTCACCACACTAAAATTCACCACACTAAAACCCACCACACTATAATCACCACACTAAAACTCACCACACTAAAATTCACCACACTAAAACTCACCACACTAAAACTCACCACACCAAAACTCACCACACTAAAACTCACCACACTAAAACTCACCACACTAAAACTCACCACACTAAAACTCACCACACAAAAACTCACCACTCACCACTCACCACTCACCACACTAAAACTCACCACACTTAAACTCTCCACACAAAAATTCAACACACTAAAACTCACCACACCTAAACTCACCACACTAAAACTCACCACACTAAAACTCACCACACTAAAACTCACCACACAAAAACTTACCCCACAAAAACTCACCACACTAAAACTCACCACACTAAAACTCACCACACTTAAACTCACCACACAAAAATTCAACACACTAAAATTCACCACACTAAAACCCACCACACTAAAATTTCACCACACTAAAACCCACCACACTAAAATTTCACCACACTAAAACTCACCACACAAAAACTCACTACACTCAAATGTCGCCACACTAAAACTCACCGCACTAAAATTCACAACACTAAAACTCACCACACTTAAACTCACCATACCAAAACTCACCACACTAAAACTCACCACACTAAAACTCACCACACTAAAACTCACCACACTAAAACTCACCACATAAAAATTTAACACACTAAAATTCACCACACTTAAACTCACCACACAAAAATTTCACCACACTAAAACTCACCACACTAAAACTCACTACACTAAAATTTCACCACATTAAAATTCACCACTTTTAAACTCACCACATTAAAACTCACTACACTCAAATTTCGATACACTAAAACTCACCACACTGAAACTCACCGCACTAAAATTCACCACACTAAAACCCACCACACTATAATTAACCACACTAAAACTCACCACCCTAAAATTGACTATACTAAAACTCACCACAATAAAATTCATCACATTAAAATTCATCACACTAAAACTCACCACAATAAAATTCACCACACTAAAACTCGCTACACTAAAACACGCCACACTAAAACACGCCACACTAAAACACGCCACACTAAAACAAGCCACAATAAAATTCATCACATTAAAATTCATCACACTAAAACCCACCACACTATAATTGACCACACTAAAACTCACCACACTTAAAAACACCATACTTAAACTCACCACACTAAAATTTCACCACACTAAAACTCACCATACTAAAACTCACTACACTAAAATTTCACCACATTAAAATTCACCACACTAAAACTCACCACATTAAAACTCACTACACTCAAATTTCGCCACACTAAAACTCACCACACTAAAACTCACCGCACTAAAATTCACCACACTAAAACCGACCACACTATAATTAACCACACTAAAATTCACTATACTAAAACTCACCACAATAAAATTCATCACATTAAAATTCATCACACTAAAACTCACCACAATAAAATTCACCCTAAAATTCCCCACACTAAAACTCGCTACACTAAAACTCGCCACAATAAAACACGCCACATTAAAATTCACCACACTAAAACCCACCACACTATAATTCCCGACACTAAAACTCACCACTCTAAAAATCACCACACTTTAACTCACCACACTAAAACTCACCACACTAAAACTCACCACACTAAAACTCACCACACCAAAATTAACCACAATTAAACTCACCACTCCAAAATTCACCACATCTAAACTCACCACACCGAAACTTACCACACCGAAACTTACTACATTAAAACCCACCACACTAAAACTTCTACTGGGAAAAACTCTACGGGGAAGAATTCTACGGGGAAGAATTCTACCGGGAACAATTCTACCGGGAAAAACTCTACGTGGAGAATTCTACGGGAAAGCGTTCTATGTGGATTTTACGGGGAAGATTTCTACTGGGAATAATTCGGCGGAGAAGCGCAGTCTGAGAAAGAATTGTCTTTGAGAAAAGTTGTTTTGGCGGAGAATTATTTGGTTACCACATTTATAAAACCAATAAAAAAACTTCAACAGCTAAGCACGGGCCCCTCATATAAATAATAAAATGTTTTTTATATTAATAAAATCGCTCCATATCTTTGAATTCAGAAAATCTTGGCACGAGTCGTGCACGGGTCCAGCTAGTAAATAATATGTTGATATGATTATGAAATATAGATTAAAAAGTTTAAATAATGAAACATAAAAATGAGATAAATAATGTAGTCAAAATAGATAAATTAAATAATGGTTAAAAGTTGATTTAATATGAAACTAGTAAAAACAAAATAAATAATTTATTTAAGAAAGGTACACTCAGAAGAAAATGTCCCATTAGGTACTTAATGGTACGACCATTAATATTATGGTTCATGAAATAATAGTTTATTTCTTTTTGAATCAAAAGTTTTCTAATTAATTTGATAGTATTCGAAAAATTCTGTACCATAAATCTAAATATTTCAATATTATTATTTAACTTGTTCGTTTTGTACGTCATTCTGCGTATTTGTGTTTGCACAAAATGGTCGCATTCCTTTTTTTTTAATAATCCACATAATTAAACGCGACATTGGTAAGGACTTAATGTAAATTCATTACATTTAACCTTTTTCTATTTATTTCAGATAATAAATCGAACTTCTATTATGACGACGGACTCTAAATGCAGACTCAAGTATTGGAAACTGAAGCGAACATTGAATGTGCTATAACCTTTTGCAACGAGAAATGTCCATTTATGTGTGTGATTTTTTAAAAGTGAATTTCAGTTTCGACTTTTATTAAAATAAATTATACAGTAAATTAACTAAAATCCACTTTTGTTTTAATAAATTATTAGGAAAATGTAATTCGACTATACTATAAAATTAATAATACGTATTATTAAATATTTATAGGTTTTGGTTATTGTAATTAAAGGAGCACATTATAAAATTTATGGTACAACAAAATATTGTATTAACAGTTTCAATATTACTAAGTAATCCTATTGACTAATTTTAATAGTATAAATTATTGTTTTTCTATTGAAATACTATTAATTTACCATGTTTTTTTTCTGAGTGTATATGATTAAGGGTAATATGGGTAATATGATTAAGTAAATGGAAAAATAAGAAACACTAATAATGGGTACTGAAAATGTATTGAAACGCGTTCATTACGCTGTTCCTTACTTTTCTGGGGCGGAATTTCCATTATTATAAACAGAATTATATAAATTTATTGAATGTTGTGAAACAGCAAAGCATAAAATTAAAGAATCAGATAGTGAGGATTTTATTAAATGCGTTAGGTTATGTTTGGAGGGAGATGCCTATAAATTAGTGAGGACAAAACAGTTGCAAAAAATAGAAGAATTATACGAGTTGTTTAAAATTACGTACTTAAATGAAATTTCTTTAGAATCAGTACTAGATGAGATTAAAAAGGCTTATCAAAATAGCAAAGATAGTTTGAGAGCGTTTGGAAGACGATTAGATTAGTTGCAATCCATGGCTTTGGAAATTGCTAGTAAAAAACACAATAAAAAGATAAGTGAGGATGACATAATCAGATTGGAATTACAGAGCTCAATGTTGATCTCTTTTAAAGTAGAGGTGAAGGATCCAACGATAAAAGTTGTACTGTTGGGTAGTAAGTCAGAGTCATTGTTGGAAGAAGCTTTAAATGTACAGGCTGTAATGCAGCGAAGTCCAAGGTCAGAAGAGGATGAATATAATTATATAACTATAAAAGGAGTGTTCCAACATGTTCATTTTGTAGTAAATTGGGGTATACTAGGGACGGTTGTATTATTAGGAAAAATACATATTTCTGCTACAAATGTAGAACTTATGGTCACGAATCTAATTGGAGATGTGCTAATAATAATATGGGAAATATGATGGATAACACGGAAAATAATACAAGTGATATGAAAGACTCATGGAGGGATACACAAGGGCATAAAATAGATAATTGCCACGCGAAAAGAAAAGTTGAATCAGCAGGAAATAATAGTTATAATCAGGGAAACTAACGGGGCTCAGTTTAGGCCAGAAAACTGGGGACCCCAGAATAATAATAGTAATATAGGGCCGAAAGAGTTAAGAATTGTAGATCAGACGTCGGAGGAGACTGTGGTCAAATTTACTACTCCATTGAATTTTCATAGAACAGAGGAGACCAATGAATTAAGGTATGAATTAAAGGAAGGAGAAGGTGATCGCATAATATGCAGTGGGTATGGAGCATGGATTTATCTAATGTAAGTGACGTTTTCATTGAAGTACCTTGCGTGGCAGCTAAAAATACAAAATATTTTTTTCAATCAACAAATTAAAATTCAAGCGAGAACCGCTTATCATTATAGTATCATTACGTTTAAAAACAAAAATTCCAATAGTATTAATACATAAATAAGAAATTTTTCCAGGAGTATATTTGGGCGAAAGCATATAGAATGTTAGCAAAAATAAAGTTTATGTTTCAGTTTTAAGTGCTAAGGAAAATTAAATTATAATAAATAGTACTTTTAAACCAACATTTTCGAATTTTAATCAGTATAAAGAATCAGATACCATTAATTCTACAATAAAAAACATAAATTCAGTAAATATTACAAATAGAATTAGCAGATTACTAAGGGAAATTAAAATTGATGAAACTTTAAATAAAGATGAAATTACATCCTTACAAAATCTGTGTATTTCGTATCATGATGTTTTTCATTTAGATGGCGATGAATTAACATACACGCCAGCTCTTAAACATGAAATAACTACACAGTGGAACCAACCACCAATTAATCAGAAACAACATAAGCTACACACATAGAAAATTATTTTATTCCGACAATAATTTGAAAATATTTCATGTTAAAATGGATCCACAAATATTATTTTCAAATTATTGTTGGATTCAACAATCAAATTATCAAACAAATATTGAACATAAAATTTTTGTTTATGAAAATATCATTTGTTAATTTTCGATTTTGCTTTGAATGGCATTCTTAAAATTTTGAAATTTGAGAAACAACCAATTTTTAAATTGTATGCCGCAAATAGAACCTTCTTCTTTCCTTCAGCTGCGCAATGATGACTTCCACTTAGGGCAGTATTCTTTACTCAAACGCCACGAGCGGATAAACAAAAATGGACACCGCCGCGATGTATATAAGGCTATATAGTGCACGGTGACTTCAAATATGTTTGGTCTACTCCCGTCGATGGAGGCCCTGGAAGCTAGACGCATGCCGCCACGGACTCTGTCGGTACAATAGAGAATATAGGAATAAATTGCGTAAAGCGATTATATGTGTGATGAAACATATCTTCTTCTAATTTCGATGCGACCGCACTTGATGTGATGCAGGCGCCACATACGCCAGCGAGTACATTGTGAACCCGTAATAGTAGCATTCCCGACAGTACATCGATGATACTGCGTCTGGTGGCCGACGAATCGGAGGACGTAACATTCTCCATTCGCGTGCGGCCATCAGGCACTGCTCGCCGATGTAGTATATCAAATAAAAAACATATAAAAGTGTATACTTTCGATAGCGGGAGGGCAGAACTATCGCGCGACAATAACAAATATTTTTGAAAATAAAAATATAAAACTTCAAAATATTAATAATAATTTTATACGTCAAATATATTCTACACCCAATAACAAAAATTAATGATATTATTTTCAAACTAAAAATAATATTGTCATTTTTTGCTTTCAAGAATTTTGAAAATTATTTTCTATGTGTGTACCACATACACATAGGGAAGAAATTAATAGACATGTAGGAAAAATGTTAGATGACGGCACCTCACCTTGCAATTCACCATTATTGTTGGTACCAATAAAAGAGCGGTAAGGACGGTAGCAAGAAATTGAGATTAATTATGGATTTTCGTAAACTAAATGAAGTAACAGTTAAACAAGTATTTCCGATTCCTCGGATAGACGAGATATTAGATCAGTTAGGACATCTACTACCTTTATCAATTTCAACCTTAGATTTAGCAAGCGGTTATCACAGGTTTTAGTAGAAGAAAGAGATAAAGAAAAAACTGCTTTTAGTACAGGACTGGGTCATTTCGAATTTAACCGAATGCCATTTGGCTTAACAGGTGCACCAGCTACCTTCCAAAGAATAATGAACCACATATAAACAGGTTTACAGGGTATCGATTGCTTTGTTTATCTTGATGATATAGTGGTGTACGGAAAGAATTTAGCTGAACATGATCTTAGGTTGAGTAGAGTCCTGCAGTAATTAAGGGAACACAATTTAAAATTAAATACAGAAAAATACCAGTTTTTGCGTCGCGAAGTTGTAGAGATAAATGTTCGGAGCTAGGTGCCCTGCCAGATCCCTCTAAGGTTGAATGCGTAAAAAATATTCCGGTGCCAAAAAATAAAAAAGAAGTGCAAGCGTTTTTGGGATTAACTTTTGAAAAATTCATAGGCAATATGGCAAAAATTATCATTACCAATTAATAAGTTACTTAGAAAAGATGTTAAATTCAGTTGGACGGACGATTGTCAAAATTCATTTATTAAACTAAAAGAATCAATAATTTCACCACCCATTCTCGAATATCCAGATTTCACAAAACCTTTTTTACTTACAATGGATGCAAGTAACGAAGCAATAAGCGCGGTGCTATCGCAAGGCAAAGTAGGGAGTGACCGACCAATAGCATTTGCTAGTAGGGCATTAAATGGATCAGACAAAAAATACTCCACCATTGAAAGGGAATTTTTAGCTATAGTCTGGGCCGCAAATAATTTTAGAGCATATCTATTAGGAAAACCATTTACAATTTTCACGGATCATAAGCCATTGCGTAATATAGCAAATCTCAAAGATCAGACATCTAGGTTAGCGCGTTTCAGACACAAATTGTCTGAGTATGATTTTAAATAATCTATAAACTGGGTAAAAAGAATTTAAACGCAGTAGAATTCCATATTCATATCCTGAAATTACAGCAGTTCAAACACGGTCCAAAACAACACAAAATAAAATATATCAGCAAATTTCAACAAAGCCCCAAGCCAGTACACCGGTCGTAGATGAAACGATAACAGAACTAAATAATGAAGCAAAAAAATGCTCAATTACTAACTGACCCAGAAGAGATTAATACGGTAATATAGGATTTTCATGACTCAGCATTAGGATGCCACCAGGGCGCAGTAAAAACATACTTTAGAATCAGAAAACAATTTAAATGGAAAGGGATGCAGAAACAAATAAAAGATTACGTTAAAAATAATTTAAAATGTCAAATAAAGAAAAGTTTTAGGCTTAAAAAATGCCAATGGTTCTAACTTATACGCCAGTGTAACCATTTGATAAAGTATTCCACACTAAATCGACCAAAAAAAGTAAATTTGGAGATTTTACCTTTTACGATTTCAATGAAATTTAGGCAGCTGATAAAGCTTATTGAGATATGCATTGACCTTTTTTTTATTTTTTTCGACCACTACTTCCAGAGATACAGTGCTTCAAAGTAACAAAAAATGGGCCAAAACTCACTTTTGTATGGTTGTTCATATTCTCTTAAAGTAGATATGCTAGAAACTCCATTGATTGGTCGTTTTAAAGCTAATAGAACAAGCTTTTAGAGAAATTAAGTTGTTATTTCTAAACTTGAAAATGTGGCCCGTCGTCATTATCCTAATACTTCAAAATTGATGTCCTAAAAAAGGACCCTTTTTAAAATATATATAGATATTGAAATATAAACAACCATACAAAAGTTATTAAAATATCAAATTCAACGCACACACGAAATCGTGAGAGAGAAACAAGAAAAAGCAAAAGAGAAATTTAAAAATTCTATGATAGAACAACACACCATAAAATATTTAGCGTAGGCGATAAAATTTTGTTAAAGAATCAGAATAGAAAGAATAAATTTTCACCTATTTGGGTAGGACCGTACAAGGTACTGTCGATAGTAAGTCCTGTAAGGACAATCATTTCTATTAAAGGAAAAGGAAAAAAATTCCATAACTATTTATTAAAAGCATATAATTCTGAAGTAAATATAACGAAATAAATAACGTAACAAACAGTTCATAATTATTAGATGAGCTATAAAATAGCTAAAATAAAATTTAAGTTGTCACTACAATTGAGGTAGATCAGTACCTGAATGGCATTGAACCAAACGATAGGAACCAATGCACTTATTCACTGCAAATGAGATGAGATACGTTAATGCATTGAAAAAAGAAACGAAATAAAATAAAGTATGAAATGTAATAAGAAATGGATAGCTTGCGCGAGACGGAGTGGAGTAAAGGGAAAGTGCACAGTAGCAAAAATGGGTTGATATATATGTATATATATGTATATATATATATATATATATATATATATATATATATATATATATATATATATATATATATATATATATATATATATATATATCTATATATGTATATATCTATATATATATATATATATATATATATATATATATATATATATATATATATATATATATATATATATATATATATATATATATATATATATATAATAGTTATGTTAATTTTTTTCTGCTTCACCTCTTGTTTCTTTTTTTTTTTCGTTTTAACATCGGCTGCGCCACCAATCGCTTGTTGTAAACGAATATATATAATTAGTCATGTTTGCTTCAAGTTTTTTTGTCTCTTCGGAAGAATTAGTCATGTTACCTTCGGGTTTACATGCAATCGCAAATTGTTTAAAAAAAAATGCAAATTCTGAAATTCCGTAGCTTCTGTTAACATCGCGTTTATTATTATTATTTTTTTATTTTTTATTGAAATAAAATTATATTACATTTAAATTATATTACATTTATCCAATCTACCTATGCCTTTGTTTCTTTAGCTCATTTTTACTATGCTTCTAATCTATTTTATCTATTTATAATACCAGTTTTGCTTCATTATCCCAATATTCAAATTTTATTAATTTCCCGATTTCATATATTTTATCTTTTTTTTTAATCTCATATCATTCTATTTTATTTCACCATTGTATTATGTTTAATTAATATTTTTCGTATTACTTATTTTATTCTCTACTACGCAACACCTTTGGCATGCAAATATTTTTCAACCCATTTTTGCTACTGTGCACTTTCCCTTTACTCCACTCCGTCTCGCGCAAGCTATCCATTTCTTATTACATTTCATACTTTATTTTATTTCGTTTCTTTTTTCAATGCATTAACGTATCTCATCTCATTTGCAGTGAATAAGTGCATTGGTTCCTATCGTTTGGTTCAATGCCATTCAGGTACTGATCTACCTCAATTGTAGTGACAACTTAAATTTTATTTTAGCTATTTTATAGCTCATCTAATAATTATGAACTGTTTGTTACGTTATTTATTTCGTTATATTTACTTCAGATTTATATGCTTTTAATAAATAGTTATGGAATTTTTTTCCTTTTCCTTTAATAGAAATGATTGTCCTTACAGGACTTACTATCGACAGTACCTTGTACGGTCCTACCCAAATAGGTGAAAATTTATTCTTTCTATTCTGATTCTTTAACAAAATTTTATCGCCTACGCTAAATATTTTATGGTGTGTTGTTCTATCATAGAATTTTTAAATTTCTCTTTTGCTTTTTCTTGTTTCTCTCTCACGATTTCGTGTGTGCGTTGAATTTGATATTTTAATAACTTGTTGTAATCATCGGTATTACATACGGTTGAGCATTTTCGCTTAAGAATTGTTGGCATATCGAAGTCGTATCCGTATAAAGTACGGAAAGGCGTTTGACCAGTGGACATATACAATGTGTTATTGTGCACATGCATTGCGGAATTTAACCACTGGTACCAGTTCGACCCATCTTCATTTGCAAAACTCCGTAAATATTCCGCTAATGGCCGATGGCTTCTTTCCAAAGACCCAAAGACTGTGGATGATTTGAAAACAATTTTGGAACGAATTTTGAACCATTATCTGTTACTAGTACCTTCGGTACATTATGACGTGTAATAATTTCGTCTTAAAATGCTTTTGATACTGTGTTTGCTTCTGCATCTGGTATGGCTACGCAGCACATATACTTTGAAAAATCATTTTGAAAAGTTAGAATATATTTTTTTTTTTATATAATTTCCGGTAAAATTCCTACCAGATCCATGTATGGGCCATTCCACACCAAATCGACCAGCATATATATATATATATATATATATATATATATATATATATATATATATATATATATATATATATATATATATATATATATATATATATATATATATATATATATATATATATATATATGTATGTATATATATATATATATCTAACTTAACAAACAGTTCAGAATTATCATAACACATACAGCGTTACCAATAATCAGCTCCATATTTTCTCTAATGTCCACCATTAACAAAAGTCGACTATTTTTTAAAGTTGAACATTTTATTTTTGCTATCAATAATCACCGAGGTATATACTTTTTACTTAGAAAAGGGATGTGTGATTTTGGTTTACAACATTGTTTTCGAACACAGACAAAAGTATGTCATTCGTTTTTTTTCAAACGTAATTGTGTCAAAAATATATATATTTTTTAAAGTATCTACTATATATTTGCGAATGTAAGTATGTATGTCTGTATGTTCCGAATAGGCGTCAAAACGGCTGAACCGAATTGAATCAAATTTTGACACAACATGTATGTTGGGTCTGGGCAGAGTATAGGCTATATCTCGGTGAGATTGGTGGACTGGGCGTGGCACCTCCCATATAACCCAAAAATTAAAAACACATTATGTCAGCAATTAGCATAGCAAATTTAATGAAATTCTGGTCAGCGTTATATATAACCATTCTAAACGGTCTCGCGGAATGTGGATGGTATTAGACCACTGGGCGTGGCACCCCCCATAGGAGGTACATTTTCCAGATGGTGTATTTCAACAGATATTATAGTGATTTTTGTAGTGATCTTATGATATTTCACACCTGGGTATACCAACCATCCCAAATTCTTTAAACTCACCACACCGAAATTCACCAAACTAAAACTCACCAAACTAAAACTCACCACTCTAAAATTCACCACACTCAAACTCACCACACTAAAACACACCACACTAAAACTCACCACTCTAAAATTCACCACAACGAAACTTACCGCACCAAAATTCACCACACTAAAACTCACAACACTAAACTCACCACACTAAAATTCACTACACTAAAACTCACCACACTAAAATTCACCACTCTAAAATTCACATAAATTCATAATAAATATGTTCTTTATATTAATAAAATCACTCCATATCCTTGCATTCACTAAATCTTGGCACGAGTCGTGCACGGGTCCAGCTAGTAATAAATAAACGCGGAAGAAAAATCTTGATTTGATTTGAGCTCTTTTGAAAGAGTTCTGCTTGGACAAAAGGGAAATAATTGAAAATAGAAAAAATGATTTAGAAACAATAAAGATTAAAGAAGAGGCGTGGAAAACGATTTCAGAATATATGGCCGCACATGGTCATACTTCCCCAGCACAGAAATTCAAGGAAATGTGGTCTCGAATGAGATTTTATTTGAAGCAAACCGTATCGACCTACAACAAATCTGTCTTGCTACAGGAGGTGGATCAGGAGTAAGATCTCCAACTATAGATGATGCAGAAATGGTTGATGTTTGTCAGGAGTTTGTAGACTACGCAAATAATGATGGCGACACTGAGGTAAATTTCCAATGTTCGTAAACTATACAAATACTTATATATCAATTTTGCAATATTTTTAGTTGCACCGAACTTCGTCAATCTTGATGCATAATGATGTACACTCAGAAGAAAATGTACCATTAAGTACTTTATGGTACGACCATTGATCTTATGGTCAATAGTTTTTTCTTTTTAAATCAAAAGTTTTCTAATTAATTCAATAGTATTTGAAAAATTCAGTACCATAAATTTAAATATTTCAATATTACTATTTTAAATAGAATAAATACTGTTGTTTTAATGGTTTCCTCCTATAATAATAAACGTGGTGCAAAAAAACATAAAAACGAATACAAACATGTTCGTTTTGTACGTCATTCTGCGTGTTTACTTACTTACTCGCCCCCATGCAGACTCAAGTACTACAATCAATTATTGGAAACCAAATCAAACATTAAATGTGTTATAACCTTTTGCAGCAAGAAGTGTCTTTTTATGTGTGTGTTGTAAAAGTGAATATCAATTTCGACATTTAAATAAAATAATATATACAATAAATATTTATTAGGAAAATGTAATACCATAAAATTAATAAAAGTATAATTAAATTTGTAATTAAAATATCACATTATAAAATTTATGGTACAACCATACATTGTATTAACAGTTTCAATATTACTGAACTAATGGGACGCATCCTATTGACCAATTTTAATGGTATAAATTATTGTTTTTCTATGGAAATACTATCAATTTACCATGATTTTTTTCTGGGTGTACATAACGAAGAATGTTACATTGTAGCAAAAGAAAAAACGGAAGCGGAAGTAGGAGCTGACGACAACGATAATTTAATTGATGTTGCAAAAATAAACGACCCGATTAAAAATGCAAATAAAATTGGTAAGTTAAGACCAAGGTTGAAAAGTATTCGAATAATAATTTCATTTCTGTTATCTCTCGTTTCGGATTTTTAAGTTGCGGTTTTAAGTTTTATAACAAAACGATTTTGATATCAATTAAATTCATGTGATTATGTTGATTTTTATTCGTATTTTTATGATTTCAAACAAATTATCCTAAAATTTAGTCTATAATAATATAAAATAATAGTTTGGCGCTACAGTCCTGTACAGAACTTCGGACGAGCTCTCTCACCATTTTGAGCTGTGCGTGTTATATTTGTACTGAAAGTGGTGGGACCTACAGTTTATTGCCGAATCCGAACGGCGGGTGAGAGCTTCTCATAGGCAATGGTTTTACTCTCGTAGGTTTGCCATTTACTTACGAGAGGTAGCGCGGTATAGAAAAATATTTCTATGAAAAGATGTTGTTAGTCCCTGTCCAGGTTTGAACCGGGGACCTTTCGGCTCGCAGTCCACTGAGCTACCGCGGCTACAAAAAATGTAGTCTACAATGTTAATAAATTTAAGTTATATTGTATATTAGTTTATTTCTTATTTTTTTGAGTTTGGGTTATAGTTTTTAAAAAATGAAATAGTAAAAAATCAGTTATGGTTTCAATTATTTGAAAATTCTCATATATATTCATTTATATGTTTATTTCAGGTCAAACCAAAGGAACATTTACAAGAAAACTCGCAGGAGCCACAACAAATGCGAAAAAAAGACTCGAGGCTTCAATGATCGGCCAACGGATTGACCAAATAATTTTTGAAGATAAACAATCCGCGAACCTGAAAGTTGGTGGTTTTGTCCCCAGTCTATATTGAAATCAATATCATGCACTTGTTCGCTTGGCAGGCTTTCGAATTGAAAACAATTTTTAATTTTTGCTATATTGTGCAAAACACATATGGAAACAATAATGTCTTTGGCAGTATTTAAATCCACTTGTATACCCTGAAAACATATGCGAAATTTATTCTTTAATTGGCCAAAAAGTTTTTCTACATCTCCTCGCGCAGCTATATGCTTTTCTTAGTATGCCTCTTCGGTTGCATTGCGTGGGTAATTAACACGGAAGGGTGTTAGTAAAATACGCGAGTTTCCATAGCCACCATCTCCTAGAAGAACCATACCAGAAAGTACAATATTTTCAAGTTTATTTTTAATTGCACTTTCTCTCCATATCCTCGAATCATGAGCTGAACCAATCCACCGGCACACAACATCCATAATGTTATAATTTACATTTCCAATAATTTGACAGTTAAGTGAATAACTTCCTTTTCTGTTGCGGTGCGCTGTTCCTAAATTTCCCGGAGGTTTTTTTTATTTAAATGTGGGTGCAATCAATGAACCCAACAACTTGTGGAAAACCCCATTTATTAAGAACGTCATGCTTCAAGTCCCGGATTTGTGACGGCGACGATGGAAATTGAATAAATTGTGCTCGCTTTCGCGCTAATGCATTGCTGATTTGCCGAATAATTGCCGATGCAGTTTGTTGAGAAAATCCATAAACTTGGCCTTAAATATAATGAGCACTAAGCAATATAGAAATAATTCCATTATATTATATTCTATACCTAAATCCACTTGATATAAATCTTTAGCCACATACCTAAGATAAGCCGATAATTTTATTTCAGGACTTATTGCTCCACCACGATTTGTGCATGGTTTTATTTCATCCTTAATCAGATTTAGGATATATTTTGCTGTATTTTTGTCAAACAAATGAATTTTTAAAAACTTATTATTGTTGAGATTTATAAACGGATTTTGCTGATCCCGATACTCTTTAACTTTTCTAACAGAACGATAATCCTGAAGAATTTGTAGATCTTCCAACAAGCTTAAATCTTCCATTGTTTAGCAGTCAAATTTTTAAAAAATGTGGAGGATAATGTGGAGATAGCTCTGTATTTTAAAAGCTGGATACTTCTTAACTTTAAAGTTGACTTTAATTTTTTATTGGTAGGAATTTTTGAAAATTCTGAACATTTTTTGACATTTCAAAAAAGTCGAACATTAAATCATGATACAACTATAAGGTACTAGAATAAAAAGAGAAATTTATTCTTGTTCTACTTCTGTGCCTACCGAAATGTCAGAAGTCCCAAAGTAATGTCAAACTTTTTTGAATTTTTTTTCATCAAGACTTTTGTATATTTTATTTCCTTTTCAAACTTCAATAATTTTTGTTTATGTTTAATTATATTGAAAAATTAAATGAAGCTGCTTTTCAAGTCGTCAGCGACCATCGCATGTATTTCAATACATTGGAACGTTTGGCACTATATTGCACGTGCCCTTCGGTAGCTGTAATAGCGTTGGAGCGAAATATTTGCGCACGCAATGATTGTCATCTCACTTGCCCTGCGTTTCATCATTGTTTTTGAGGGCTGGTGCTGCAGTTTGTGTTTTTGAAACAAGGTTGCGAGTTTGCGATTTTATATTTCGTGACCGGCATGCATGAAGGTGCTCGTAACGAAGGGCTTTTGTAAAGAAAAGTGATGCAAGTATGCAGCCCCTGCGTTCGGAAATGTTCATGGCATTGTATTAAGGGTGCGGGAGAGCATTTCCGATCGAGTTAATAACGTCCGGAACCGCAAAACTAAACAGCCCTGGTTCCTGTTGCATACCAATCATTTTGTTTTTTGCTTTAGGAAATATCACAATTTTTTAAAAGTTTTAATTTTAAATTTAATGTCATTTTCATTTGTTTTTATTTTCTATTTGTTTACATTTTTAGTTGAGAGGGAGCAAATTTTGTTACTACTACCTGGTAGTTGTATCATGCATTAAATGACTTAAAAAACTTTTATTGGTAAGGCTGATAATATAGATCATGTTAAAAGTATAAGTTTGCAAATAAAGGTAAAAAAAATTACGCGTAAAAAGATATTTTTATGGAATGGGGATTTAATATTAATGAAATAAATTAGTACATGAGGAAATAGCTATGTATTAATTATAAAGGTGACTAGCATTAAATCATGTACTAACAAATGTTTAATAGAGAAAATAGATAAAGGAGTAAAGTAATTTAAGAGATTATAAGTAAGAAAATATCAAAGGTTAATAACAGTTAATGATCAAATAAGGTAATAAACATTACATTAGATGAGCTATAAAATAGCAAAATTAAAATTTAAATTGTCACTACAATTGTTAAGGGTAGTACCTCAATGGCATTGAACCAAACGATAGGAACCACTGCACTAATGCAAATGAAATGAGATACGTTAATAAATTGAAGAGAAAAAAAACCAGTTGAGAAGGTTAGATCACATGGGAAATTTTAAAGTAGGGACATTATATAGTAGGTGATCTTATGATAGTTAGGATTATCAAAATTATAGTCATTATAGTCGGTCTAAGTCGACTATAAATACCCTACACAAATATGTGGTTACCATTCAAAGTGACTTTCAATCACTGAAGAATTTCCATTCATTTGATACCCATATTTAAAAATTGGTAGGTGTACCGAATTTCGATTTTTTTTGGGAACCACAAGTCGTTTCGCGGGAAAACATTATTTTCATATATTTGAGCATGAAGTCAATATATATTTGACCTGTATATTTGATCTGTATACGTAAATTTTATATGAGTTATTTGAATATAAATGGTCAGATCACAGGTCACAATTAACCGATCTTGCCAATTTCTTCGCACATACAGCGTAGGTATATAAGTACTCCATATATATAAGCCGCGGTAGCTCAGTGGTTAGTGCGTTGGACTGCGAGCCGAAAAGTCCCCGGTTCAAGCCTGGACTGGGGCTAACAACATCTTTTCATAGAAACATTTTTCTATACCGCGCTACCTCTCGTCAGTAAATGGCAAACCTACGAGAGTAAAATCATTGCCTATGAAAAGCTCTCACCCGCCGTTCGGATTCGGCAATAAACTGTAGGTCCCACCACTTTGAGTACAAATATAACACGCACAGCTCAAAATGGTGAGAGAGCTCGGCCGAAGTTCTATACAGGACTGTAGCGCCAAACTATTATATTATTATAGATGAGCATATGACACAAAATGATGAAATATAAAATTTTGTTCAAGGGTATATGTGGAAAAGGAAGGTAGAAAGTTTTCCGCGCACACAAAAGTTAATACCATATTTCCTGTATATTGATGACCTTCAGTATAATAACCCTTTAGGTTCTCATACCCAATCTCTTTCTGCATTATATATATCTTTTTCAAATATGAGAAATCCCCTTCAATTAGAAAAAATAAATTTAGTTGCTTTAATTGATAGTACAAATTTCAAAAATTATGGAAATAATTCGTGTTTATACGAACTAATTAATGTTTTAACTGATTTAGATAAAAATGGAATCGATTTTAAAAACGAAAACGAAACAGTTAATATAAAATTTTTACTTGGGCTTATAATAGGTGATAATTTAGGGGTTAATTCGGTTTTAAATTTTAGAAAAGGATTCAATTCTAATTCATTATGTCGTTTGTGCAAGGAAACAAAAGTAACCACGGAACAATTATGCAGCGAAAATGCGTCAAGTTTAAGATATAAAATGAATTATGCTAAATATCTTTTAAAAAAAGATGTATACGCTACAGGGATTTATATCAGTAACGTTTCACGTTACTGATAATTCTTTTGTTGATTTTATGCACGACTTCCTTTATGGAATATGCAAATCAAATTTACACTTTAGTGGGCATAAACAATTAACAATAACAATGATAAATCAAAGAAAAACTAGATTTAGAAGTTAAAGAAATAGAAGTTGGTAATAAATCTCCAGATATCACACTCCAAAGACTCAATACTAATAATTTGAATATGTCAGCAAGAGAGCTCTTAACATTTATACACTTCTTCCCTATTATGTTTTACGATATCGTAAACACATCTGATGAGGTTTGGAAATTTGTTTGCATTATTGTGAAATTATTAGATTTGTTATTGAAAACGTATTTTTCATTGGAAATGATACAAATTTATAAACCTACTATACAAACACATAATGAAATGTACAAGCGCCTTTTTACTGAGCATCTTAAGCCAAAGTTCCACATATTAACTCACTATCCAACAGTTATTAGGTCATCTGGTCCTGTTCGACACTTTGCAACATTTAAATTTGGATCCAAACATAAAATAATTAAATCTTATGTCAATGCTATGAGTAGTAGACGAGATTTTATTCTTTCATGTGCAATTAAGTTTCAATTACGATTTGCTTTTAAAATAATTATGCAAATTTCTTCATTCGATGAATTTAAATTTAAAAAACAGCATATAATTGAATCCATTTATAAAGATTTAATTTGCAACACTTAAGATTGCCAAGTTACCCAATTTATTTCATTAAAAAGTATTAATTTTTTGGGCACCGAATATAAAACAAAATATTTCCTAAAAAATTCTAACATAGACATTTTTCTTTATGAAATTATGGAAATCGTATTACATTTAGAATCAAATATTTATATTATTTGCAGAAAATCATATAAATGTACTTTTCCAAAATTGATTGAAGGTTACTTTATATCAGAAATTCCAAAAACTATTCATATTTTTCCTGTAACTTATTTAAAATGTTCTCCAATTAATATCTCTAGCTTTTCTATTCGACAAAAAAAATATTTTTAAGATCTAGAATATTGAATATAAACAATTACAATATAATGGTGTTACAGTTTTCATTAATTAAAAAAAATAATAATAAAATATGCAATCAATGTAATAAATTGTATGGTTTATGTTGATGTCAAAATAATTCATTGAAATAGATATGTTACTATAATCAAGGATTGAAATCAAAACGTGTAACAATTTCGGTTTTCAATATTACTAAGAAACAATTTCGGTTCATTATGGTATATGATTTATATTCGTTTCGTTCGTAAATAAGTTTCGTTTCGTTGTAAAAGTAAAAGTCACCAACTACATTTTCAAAATAGTAAGTATTCATTTACATAAATCATTATACATCTGTCATTTTCTGAACGATGATCTGAATATTTGTACCAAATAACAAAACTTATTCTATCAATTGATATTTCGACTTTGAAAATGCATAAATTAATGTTTATAATAATCAACAATAATTAGAAAAATAAACCAATATCGTTTTTGGATATCGGCTTATTTCAGATTTTTGTATACCGGTATCGGTAAAGATTTTTATAATGAATCAGATTTAAAATGGTTATGGTTTCAATCCATTAGTATAATATATACTTAAATTCTAATTTTTTGGTGTCAAAAATATCTAATTAATTACATGTTGAAGTGTAAGAACACACGCTTACAGATTCTGATCATCCACTTAATAATTCTCAGCCTGTCACGGAAAACAAGCTGCTACAAATACTTAAAGAAATTGATGTCATAATTTAGATAACATATATACCTACAATGTTTCTATAGACCACTTTAAACGGTAACCACACACTTTATCATATTTTTTTTTTTTTTTACACTGAAGGAGCGCATCTCGTAAATATATTTTAATACAATAAATTTAAAAAAATGTTTAGCGAAAGGTATTTCAATGTAACTCTTTCAGTGTTTTCTGTTTTGATATCGATAATTTTGTTGCTCTCTTTGTATTTCGAAACGAATAACTATTATACGAAAGTGATTTTATAAAAGTTATGACGTTTTCAAAGTCAAGTAAAATGAAATTCAAATTAACCTAACGGAATTTTGACGTAAAATTTTTGATTCATCATTCATTGCGAAATACAGATACTGCGTTTATAATAATAAGATTTCAAATTGAACCGAATTTAAATAATTTTATTAGTTTTTCAATGTTATATATTTATATGTTTTCATGTTCAACGGAAATCATTTTCTTCCATATTAGCATGCTTGCGTTAAACCACAAAAATTTGGAAGGATTGAAAGAGCAACTATTGCAGACTCAAAATGCGGTTCTTAAATTGTTTACTACTGCGACTGAGTTATACTCTATGCTCGGGAAACAACCGTTTATTGCACTACAAGCATATTTGATAGTATAACCAATATTTTTGTTGTCGTGGATACTATCAAATAAGCTTGTGAAAGGTTTTGCAGAAGCTCTATGCATACTTTTCAAAGTGTTTCACGTTTTTAATTTGGAATATCCTCCCACAGCAATAAATTTTTGGATATTAATTCAGAGGTTTATTTCAAATGACAACTAAAAAAGCGACTTAGTATCTAACACAGTCGCATGTATTTTAAATTAATGTAATGAATAATTTTTGTGATTTTAATTTTATTTTTAATTATTATATTTATATATAAATAAATACAGAATATATTAAAAACTAATATAGTGTAATAATTATTTCATAGCTGTTAAATAAATACAATAATAAAAATAAATGCAGATGTATTAATTTTACTTCATTTCTTATTACGTTTAAATACGGAATGTTGTTGAAATAAATGCATATGTAGTAATTTTACTACAATTACTTGACGTTAAATTAATACAGTAAGCAGTAAAATTTAATGTAAATATAGTAATTTTCCAACATTATTTTTGACGTTTAAATAAATACAGAATGTAGTTAAAATATATGCAAATGTAGTAGTTTGTCTACATTTTTCATGAGGTTTAAATAAATACAGAACGTAGCAAAAATAAATACACATCTAGTAATATGTATACATTTTTTACGTTTATATAAATAAAAAATGCAGTTATTTCCAGTACATATGTAGTCAAATTTTGTATAAAAATACACTAAATTTATGTAGAAATTTTAATTATAAAAACAACTACACCAGTTTAGTAAAAATAAATAATATGCTTTTGGACGTAAATCAAATACATATGATTTTTATTTTAAAGACCTTTTTAATTATTTTTAACGCAGTTTTTTTTCGGTGTATGTATAATTAAAAGATCTATTTCCTGATCGATAGAAGAACTCGATAGAGGAAGACAAGTTATAATAAGATCCAGAAATAGACGATTACAAAATTATTCATTTTAGTATCCGCTCTCAACAAATTACGATTTACTTGGCAAAAATACAAAGCAACATCGAGGACGAGGAAAACCCAAAATTAAATTACATCGACGACGAGTTAACATCAAGGCGAAGAACCTCAGCTATTATCAATTCTATACAGGACAGGGGAGAAGTAATCGAGAGTTGAAATGCAGCCAACACAAAATACACGAGTAACAGAACAAGCGATCGCAGCAGTTTATGTCATGTTAATGTTATTCAAATATTATAACTATGTAAAATAAAAGTTAATGTAAATTTTTAGTTGAAATATAGTTAAATTAATTTAAAATGAAGAAAAATTAAGGTTACAATAAAATAAAAAAATTAAAAGAAAATGTAATTAAAGTAAACTGGAATAAAATTAAAGTAAAAGAAGGAAAAATGGAAGTAGAATAAAGTAAAAGTAAAAAATAGGAATAAAAAAAAGAAAGTCAAAAAAAAATATTATTTAAAGTAAAGTAAATTACTAAGCACAAGAATATTCAGTTAAAAAAATTGTTTCGTTGGCGGAACGTGTCAAAATTGTCAAAAACAAATTAAGGCCAAATACCAACGTTGCGTTAGGTCGATCATCTGTTTACCGACTTTGGCTATGCGCTGCTCAGGCGTTACGATCTGTGTTCCCCCAACGCATCAGCACAGTTTTCCAAATCGCAATTAAGCATTGCGTTACGGTTGCGTTTCGAACCGTTTTTTCTTATTCGCGGTATAAATATACAATTTTCGCGCACTAGAAATAAATTTTTTGGTCAAACAAATTATTGTTATTGTTTTTAAATACATTTTTTTAAGAACTAAATTCTATGAAATTACCGTGAACCGTGCCGTGAACGTGTCCAAGAATTTATTTGTTTCAATAAATCTGTTTATTTTTCTGACCAACAAATAATAAAACATGATCAGAATATCATATTAAAACCCGAGTGCTTCAAGACGATAATTTGATGAGCATGAGTCATTTTACCAAGAGGTGGGAGTGGTGGTTAGAAGCACTGTTCTATTGAAAATGGTTCTTGCAGCACCACAAATGGTAGCTACGACTACGATACTAACACACACAAAAAAACAAAAATACAGGCGCACATTTTTTCTTGTGGACGCTGAGGATAACGAAGGTTCTCCGACGTCCAATATAATTCGATATAATTTTTTGAGCAGTTGGAGTTCATGTTGTCGTCGCAAAAGGAAATTCCAGCTAATTTTCAAAAAATATATTTTATTTATAAAAAATGTTGAAGTTTATTTTCTGTCAATTTTTATCAGCCACATTCAACAATTTTCAATTTCATGAGTTGAGCCGGATAGCTACACCAGAAATGTATCTGGTTCAAATGTTGTTTTTGTTTGCATATAAAATTTGTTCCTGCTCAAATTTAAATTATGAAAAAAAACGCAGTTATTATGAACGAGTTTAACAAATAGAATTTGTAATATTAATGTACACCGCTCAATAAACACAGATACTTACTGAAACATAAAAACGGTTGTGAAAATGAATATATACGTGATTGCGGTAATAATACGGCACAATATTACGTAGTAAATATGGGTCTATCCGTAAATACGGCACTAGCTACGGATATCAATTTCTACACAGAAAAAAGTATCGTTCGTCATATTGACAAACGACGTACATCAAACTGATTTCGTAAAATTGACGAACAAGTTAATCAATATAACGTAAAAGCATACATAATTTGATGTAGTCGTTTATCAATATAACGTATTGAAATCTTCAATCTCAAGCTCTCATGTATACACTAACACATACAGGAATAGTGTAGTGGCGAAAAACAAATCAGACGCCGTGCTGTGAACGAGTAAAAGTTGGTCTTTTGTTTCTTATTCTGACCAAAAAATAATAAAATAAAATGCGCTACTTTTATTGGAACATCGTAATAAAAACCGGCTTCTTCAAGACAATAGTTTGATGAGCATGATATAGAAATAACATTGAAATTCGTAGTCAAATTGATTACATGAGTTAATTTGACTATACATTTGTTTGAATAATTTGTTCTATTTAATTATTATTTAATTAAAAATATTATAAATAATATAAATATATAATATATAAATATATAATATATAAATATATAATATATAAATATATAATATATAAATATATAATATATAAATATATAATATAAATAATATAACAGCAATTCGACAGTAACTTACTGACGGCTCCATTTCAACAGTAGAAAGTGTCGGAAAACAGCCAAAAAAAAAACTAGGCAATGTTTTACTCTCGTAGGTTTGCCATTTACTGACGAAAGGTAGCACGGTATAGAACAATGTTTCTATGAAAAGATGTTGTTAGCCCCAGTCCAGGCTTGAACCTGTGACCTTATACTCGCAGTCCAACGCACCAACATTGAGCTACCGACGTTACGATACCATGATTTAGAAACAGGAATTGTGCCTATGTGATAATGGAAATTTCAAATACCATTTTAATATATTTGACTACTAGATAACTTATTTGAATACGTTAAAAAATACGTTAAAGAAAATTATAAAAATTTATCATTTTCGAAAAATTACACTAGGTCAAAATAATCATGTTTTTTGGCTCTACTGAAAAGTTGTTCAAAAACACATAACTACTTTTTTAGGCGCAACGACATAACGAAAAAATTAAAAAAAGTATATATGCTTGAGGTCAATGAATAATTCAGCTCAGATATTGTCTTCATCACTCCAAGTGCAGTGTCATGTAAATGCCTTGTAAGAGAGGTGGGGGCATCGGTCCGCCGACCGATTTGGCTGATTTTTAAATTCAGAACTGCTTTTTGACTAAAAAATATTCGAAATGAAATTTTTTGCAATCGGACAATTATTTTTGAAATTACTGTATATCTGGTATTGGGGACTATGGGGGCGATTATCATAAGGCAACGTGTCTGAGTGCTTCAACATGGCGAATCCTTGTCGGTGTCGTCTCAAGTCAACTCACTGGTCCCCAGAATTGGCAAATGGTGACACCTCCACTTCGGTGAAAGTCCTCCTCGTGGAAGCCCCTGGAAACGGCGCTCTACACCACCCGGTGTAGAAGTCGGCTAAAGTGAGTGGCGAGCATCTCCCTCAAGAGTGAGGATTCGAGCGTTGGGTTTGGGTTCCACCACGGAAAAAACCTATGCGCCCAATGAAAACAAAAAAGAAGCCTCGGATAACGACCGATTACAACGATGACGACCCACGCAAACGTTTTAAGGACCATGATTTACGGATATGCACCTGGAATGTCCAGACCCTTTATAGGGAAGGTGCCTCTATCCAGCTGGCAGATTTGTGCACACGCTCCGACGAACGAGAAAGATGACGAGACAGAAGAGCGCTTCTACGAGCGCTGCCCCCGCCACGATATCAAAATCGTGCTAGGCGATTTTAACGCCAAGGTGGGCAGAGAAGCCATCTATAGTCCCACAATCGGAAAATTTAACCTCCACGCCAACACTTCCGATAACGGAACGAGGCTAATCGACTTCGCCGCAGCACGAAACATGGTAGATAGATTCGAACATTTCGATATCCACAAGGCCACATGGTTGTCGCCCGATCAAAAAACTCGAAACCAAATTGATCACGTTGTTATTGACGGAAGGCACGCTTCGAGCGTGATGGACGTACGCACTATCCGAGGTGCCAATATGGACTCGGATCATTACCTTGTAGCAGCCAAGGTCCGCAAACGCTTAAGCGCTGCGAAGAACGTACGGAACCAAACGCAGAGAAAGCTAGACGTCGAAAAGCTGCAATCACAACAGACTACGAAAGCCTTTTCCACCCGACTCTCACACCTGCTTAAACAAAGCACTCCTCCTCTCGATGATATAAGCGCGCAGTGGATCCATATCTCCTGCTCTATGCGTACGGCTGCCGAAGAGGTGCTTGGATTCCAACGCCCCCTGAGGAATCAGTGGTATGACCAAGATTGTCGCGCGGCCACTGCAGAGAAAGACGCTGCATACAAATCCACCCTGCAGTCAGTAGCTACGCGAGCTGCGAAGGAGCGATACAAAGAGAAGAGAAGGGAAGAGAGACGTCTTTTCAGGCGTAAAAAAAGCGAGGCAGAAAGACGTGAGTGTGAGGAGATTGAGATGCATGGTGACATGAATGAGGCTCCAAAATTCTTCGAGAAAATAAGACGCCTAGCCGGAGGTTCAAAATCCGGAGCCTTTTCTTGTAAAGATGAAAACGGGAATATAGTCACAGATATCCAGAGCACACTGAAGATATGGAGGGATCACTTCTCTAAACTGTTGACGGGTGATGATGACCGCAATTCCACCGATAGAGAAGTAAACCCGGCAACCCCAGTATTTGATGACGACGTTGAGATTCTGCCACCCGACCATGACGAGGTCAGAACAGCCATCGCTCGGCTGAAAAACAACAAAGCCGCAGGTGCTGATGGCCTGCCTGCTGAATTGTTTAAGACCGGAGGCAAAGAGCTAATAGAGAGCATGCACGAGCTCGTAAGCAGAATATGGTCGGATGAAAGCATGCCAAGTGACTGGAACCTCAGTGTACTCTGCCCTATCCTTAAGAAAGGGGATCCCACTATCTGTGCCAACTACCGTGGGATCAGCCTACTCAATATCGTATACAAGGTTCTATCGAGCGTATTATGTGAAAGACTGAAGCCCATCGTCAACAGACTGATTGGACCTTATCAGTGCGGCTTCAGTCGACTATAAAGCCGCCTTCGACACTCCGATAAGAGAACGATTATACGCCGCAATGTCTGAGTTCGGTATACCTGCGAAACTTATAAGGCTTTGCAGGATGACCCTGAGCAACACACGTTGCTCAGTGAGAATAGGAAAAGACCTCTCCGAACCATTTCATACCGAACGAGGTTTCAGACAGGGCTTTTTTAACTTATTGATGGAGAAAATAGTTCGAGCTGCCGAATTCCGTCAATGCGGCACTATCCTCAACAAAAGTGTCATGCTGCTCGCATATGCCGACGATATTGATATCATTGGCAGGAGCATACGAGCAGTCAGCGCAGCATTCTCCAGATTGGTGAAAAGTAGTATGGATTCGCCGGTTCTGGCCCCACTGGGCTCCATGGAGCACATTGTTGTTAGTGTAAATGAATTTTAACAGAGATGTTGTTATTGTTTTCAATAGGGATCATTTTTTAACATAGTTGTTGTTAGTGTAATTCAATAGGGATCATTTTTTAACATAGTTGTTGTTAGTGTAATTCAATAGGGATCATTTTTTAACATAGTTGCTGTTAGTGTAATTCAATAGGGATCATTTTTTAACATAGTTGTTGTTGGTATAGTTCAATAGGGATCATTTTTTAACAGAGTTGTTGGTAGTGTAGTTCATTGGAGATCATATTTTAACAGTATAGTTGTTATTGTTTTTTCAATGGGGATCATATTTTAACAGAATATTTGTTATTGTTTTCATGGGAAGTATTTTTAACAGATGTATATTATATGTATACTATATATTTTATAATGACATGGAGCCAGTGGGATGACTTTTTAACATAATTTGTTAATGTTGATACATACATATATATTATATGCATGTTATGAAAGCATGCAGCCGTAAAGAGTAAAAGTTGTTGTTGGGATAATTATATCGGAGTAAGAATTTTTTGTGAATGAGAATATTAACAAACGTATTCATGTTGTTGTTGTAAAATATTATAGTTGCAATTAGATTTCAGTTAACGTAGTTATAATGTATACTATAGTTATACTTGTTTGTTTTATTTTGCATGATCATCAAGAGAGTTGAGGAGCGAAGGGTTCAATTTGAAACTTTGTTGAGGAGCGGTGATTGTAATTTAAAACTTCGATATATGAATGAATATTATTATTAGATTTCGCGAAAAACTATAATTTAAAGAGACATGTATCGACAATACATGAAAATACAAAGTTTAGCTGCTTAAAGTGTAGTAAATCTTTTAGCAGACCAAATACTTTAAAACATCATTCCTGTCAACATTTTCAAGAGGAAATTCCTTCAAAACAAGGAAAATATGAGGATTTGCTGAATAATGAATATGAAATCGCATCAACATCATCATCGGTGAGCCGTTACTATGAGAACTGTAAGGTTACAGTTCACAAATCCCTCTGGAGAGGCCATTTAAGATCAACAGCGCATAAGAGAGCATCAGAGATTGCAGATATAGATGGATTTAAATTGGTACGAAAAGCATTTAAAAAATATGTGATTACATATTACCTAATGATGACGAAAGTCTAATAAATCCACATGAATATTTCGGTCAAATAAGAAATAAAATTAAAAATTTACTGGAAAGAGAATTAAATAAGAAAATATCTTTAAAATTGAATGCGGAGATCTCTGCTGACTATATACGTCCTTCAAAACCTTCTGTCGAAGATGATGATGAATTTAAACTAAGCACTTTTTCACATATAACAAAACCACTAACAATATTAACCAAAGATAATATTGAAGATGTAATGTTAAATATTGAAGAATTGTTAATAAATAAAATGGAGAACTTTCAAGAACGGGATAGTGGATGGGCTTTGATAAAAATCAATAAAATTGAGCTTAATATAAGTGAATATAGCTCCTTAAATGGATTATCATATCAGAAATTGCCAGCATACATAGAAAAAAGATAGGCAAAACAGTGATATTTTCTGCTTTAAGTGGGCTATTATTGCTGCAATAGTTAATACAAAAATAAAAATAAATGATCCCTATCGCATTAATTCATATAATATTTCCGACATAACAGCAGAGGAAATTTATGTGAATGGTATAAATTTAATATTTAGAGGATTAGACTTCCCTCATTCTATAAAGAATACAAAAATATTTGAGCTAAACAACTCCATTAGCATCAATATTTTCATGTATAATGAAAAGTCAGATGGAAAATGCGAAATTTTGGGGCCTATTTATCACACTGAAAAAGAACAGAGTACACAAATTACGTATTTGCCCAAGGAAAATGAGTCCACACTAGCATTTAAAGCCTATGAAAAAACCATCCCTGTTGGATATACTTTTTATATGGATTTTGAATCGATTCTGGAACCGATTAATGGCTGTACAAATAACCCAGAAAATACGTATACAACGAATATTCAGAAACATATACCGTGCGCATTTGCTTCGTATTTGAAAGGGTCATATGATGATCGTTTCGATAAGCTACAAAATTATACAGGTGAATACAAAAGAAAAAAATAATAATTAAAAAAATAATAAAAATAAAAAACGATATATATATAATATTTAATCTTTCGTTTATAGGTCCTGAATGTTCGAGAGTTATGATAAAATCTATAGTTGCGAAAGCGACGCAAATATATTGGAACGTTTACTCCACGATGAAGGCAATGAAGATAACTGACCAGGAAATGTAAAAGTGATTTAAGTAATAATATTAGTATAAAAGTATGGCACCATTGTCATTTTACCGGAAAGTATTTAGGATCTGCTCATACAGAATGTAATTTGAAAGCAAAAAGAACTAAATTCTTTCCGGTAATAACTCATAATTTATCCAAATATGATCTACATTTATTTATACAAAATTTAAACGAAGTAGAGGGAGCTATTGATATTATACCTCTTAATAAAGAGGTATTTATATCTATATCAAAAACTATAAATTTAACTAAAGATCATAGTTTTCAACTTAGATTTATAGATTCATTTAGATTTTTACCTAGCAGCCAGCCTTGAGAAATTGGTGAAAACTCTAAATGACGAGTCAATCCATATAACTAAAAAGGTTTTTAACAATAATTCGTATAAGATATTTTATAGAAAAGGTGTTTTTCCTTATGATTATTTAGATAGCTTTAATAGGTTAAAAGAAAATCAATTACCTGCTAAATATAAGTTTTTTAATAGATTAATTAATGAAGAGTGTTCTGAAGATGACTATGCTTATGCTCTGAATGTATGGAACATTTTAAATTGTAAATCTTTAAAAGATTATTTAGAAGTATACCTAAAGTGTGATGTTGTCTTACTTGCGGATGTTTTTGAGAATTTTAGAAAAATTTGTCTAAAAATTTATGAGCTTGATCCGTGTCATTACTTCACTGCTCCCGGATTATCTTGGGATGCTATGCTCAAGATGACTAAAATTAACCTCGAACTAACTACCGATATAGAAATGTATACTTTTATTCAAGACGGTATACGTGGAGGTTTAACACAATGCTCGATTAGACATGTAAAAGCCAATAATAAATATTTGCATAACTTTGATAAATCTAAATGTTCATCATATTTAATGTATTATGACGCAAATAATTTATATGGTTATGCGATGTCACAGCCATTACCTTTTAAGGAATTTAGATTTTTAGAGTCATATGAAATTACAGAGTTTACTATTGAAAAACTTAAATCTATTAATGAACATTCTTCTAAAGGATATATTTTTGAAGTAGACTTAGAATATCCTTCTTCAATTCATAATTTACATAATGATTTTCCGTTTTGTCCAGAAAATAAAACACCACCTTCTTGTAATTCTAATTCTAAAAAACTTATAGCAGATCTTAATAATAAGAATAAGTATAAAATACATTATAAAATGCTTCAAGAATGTATTAAAAATGGTTTAATTTTAAAAAAAGTATATAGAATTGTAGAGTTTTCTCAAAGTTGTTGGCTTAAAAAGTATATAGATCTGAATACATTAATGAGATCTAATGCTACCAATGAGTTTGAGAAAAATTTTTATAAATTAATGAATAATTCATTTTATGGCAAAACTATGGAAAATGTTGAAAATAGAAGAAATGTAAACATTTGTTGCAATTGGGAGAATAATGGTAAAGTTAAAGGAGCCAGATCAATAATATCAAATCCAGCATTCCATAGTAGAACTAATATTAATGAAAATATGATAGTAATAGAATCAAAAGTTCTTAAAGTTAAGTTAAATAAACCCATTTATACAGGATTTTGTGTATTAGATTTATCGAAATGGAAAATGTACGACTTCTATTATTATTACTTAAAAACTAAATTTAATACTAATGTAAGATTAGCTTATACGGACACAGATTCTCTTATAGTTGAGATTAAAACAAATGATTTCTATAAAGACATTTATGAAGATGTTGAAAAAACTGATCCATCAAATTATATTTTTGACACTTCTAGTTATGAGTATCCTAATATATATGGTTATCATCAAAATAATTGTAAAGTTGTGGGTTTGATGAAAGACGAAAATAATGGCAAAATAATGAAAGAAATAATATGTCTTAAACCCAAAACATACTTTTTTACTGTTGAAAATGATATACCAACATCAAAAGCCAAGGGTGTTAAAAAATCAGTTAGTAAAACATTTACTATTCATGACTATAAAACATGCCTTTACAATAAGAAAGTTATAATGAGAGAAATGTATATAATAAAATCTAAAGCCCATATTTTATATACACAATGTGTAAATAAATTATCACTTAATTTTATAGATGATAAACGGTATATACTAGATGATGGTATAAACACACTTGCTTGGGGACATTACAAAATTGATTATATTAAAGCTTTAAATAATGATTTAGATATTTTTATGAATATAGATATATAGATATAAATTATATTATTTTAATTATTAGATTTATATTATATACATTTATAATGTATTAAATTAATAATAAAATAAAAATTCGATTTTTATATATTTAAAAATGTTTTGTTTATTTAATATTATACCAATTAACATCATCATAATCATTTTGTAATGTTTTCTTTCTTTGACGAGTTAAGCGAGGTGAGTATTGATATGGTAATAGAGTTTGCTTAGTTTTCGGTGTAATTTTACTTCCATCACTTGACAAAATCCGTACTTTAGGTGATCCATGATTTGAAAAGTTTTTTAAACATTTAGCTGCAGAACTTGCAGAGGAATGGTTTATTTTATTAATTGTTGTATCCACATCCATAGAATTTTCTTCATCTTCGTTAATATTGCTAAATATATGTTCATTAGCAGTAACCCACGTGGTGGTTACCTTGACGTGGTGTGGGGGCTTAAGTTACAATGACTCAATAAGGCTAAGCTGACGGAAACTTTTTTTTTTTTATTAAAGCTTCTGGTAGGGTCACCCTTGTCAGACAGGCTTGTGATGAGTAATGAACTAAATACTACCATAGTCTTTTTTATTGGTGGGGTGGCAGACTCTAAAGAAACCCCTACACCACCGCGATGGGTCAACATAAAGATTTAACTACTCCAGGTGGTACCCACAATAGTGGCAATCCACCCGCTTCGGCGGCTGAGGCAAGGATTCTGGAGGCCTCAATCCACGCAACCAACCCTGGTACGATGAACCTCTCTGCTCCTGTAGCAGGGGGTTCATCGTGCCCCTCCATCAGAGGTCAGGTTGTCCGATGCCCAGGTGAGTAGGAGAAGGAAGAATAAAGCGAAAGATCGCAAAGAGGCTGAAAAGGCTAAAGGCGACGCTGGAGCTTTCCCTTCCCCAGCTACCACAGCAAAACGCGATAGATCGGTGGAAGTTACTCCGACTGAAGCCGGACCATCCGCTGCTGCTGTTGTGGCTGCCAATGCACCTGAGAAGCGCAATGGCAAGAAGTTTAAAACCTTCACTGCTACTGCGAAACCCCGTAACTCCCAGAACTCGACAGTTTCCAGTGATATTGCTTCAACAAGCAAGAGCACTGGTGCTTCATGTTCCGGATCGGCTGCGGATGAACTGCCTTCAACATCCACTGGCAGAGGTAGGCTAGCAGTATCATATCGTGATGCTGCTCGCAAAGCTCTTCCGGTTGCGATTATTGGCAAATTGGGGAAGGAGCAAAAGATGAATGATGCAGAAATATAACACTGCACCGATCATCTTTGGCGGCTAGTCAGCACCGGCGGTGTCAGTGCAAACGCAAAAGGCTATGAGACGAGTGATGGCATCATGAAGGTGCTATGCTCGTCTCAAGCCAATTTCGATTAGATTGCCACAGCCGTTGCTAAAATCCCCTCCTTGGGCAAATCGCGCTTCGCTGTTTTCAGCGAGACGAACCCAAACGCAGGCGAGCAATAAGCTGGATACCTGGTCCTATCAGGAAAACAGCGGAAGTGTTTGCCTGCCTACGTGCTCAGAACCAGGGCATCGAAACGAACGGATGGAAAATCTATAGCCATAAACCAGAGCGAGGTCCGGAGGACAAGGAGGGCTCAACCCTGGTTGTTGGCTTAGACCAGAAGTCGTTAGATGTCATGCTATCTAAGTACGACAACCATCTAAACTTATTCTTTGGACGGATCAAATTCCGAATCAATTCCAAATGAATAGGCATATGATGAGAAACGAGTTAATTATCCTGTCATGATATTTACTCAGATAAATCTGCAACATTCTAAAGCTGCTACCGCTTTACTAGGTAAGCGGCTCTCCATGTTGCATACATTACCTCACATCACAGCTATTCAAGAACCATGGGTGTATAACAAACGCATCTGTGGTCTTAGTGAACTACGTGGTGAAACCATACTATACGATGAGCAAGCCGCAAGGCCTAGAAGCTGTCTTATAGTATCGAAACACTTTGCTGTCACCAAGTTAACCCAATTCTGTGGGCAAGACCTGGTGGCAGCAAAAGTGAGCTATGAAAGCGATAGTGGATGGAAACATCTGATTGTCGCCTCAGGCTACTTCCCCTATGACTCACTACTGCCTCCTCCGCCAAAGGCAATTGGTGAGCTCATAGAGTACTATAATCTTAAGGAGACCGGCCTTATTCTTTGCTGTGACGCTAATGCTCAACACACTGTGTGAGGCAGCAGTAAATGCAACGCGCGGGGTACCAGACTCCTTGACTTCATCATGACCTCCAATCTGAACATTCACAACACTGGTAATAAACCCACTTTTGTGACTGCTAGAAGACAGGAAGTGATTGACCTTACTTTGTCTAACTGTAGACTGGGAGAGTCAATCTTTAACTGGAAGGTTCTTAAAGAAGATTCTTTATCGGACCACAGGTTTATCGAGTTTCATACTGACCGAGAGGTGCTGAGCTCTATGACGGTAAGAAACCCTAGAAAAACAAACTGGGCACGCTTCAGACATGAACTTGAGAATTCCCTCAATATTCCTGTCAGAATTCGTACCAAAGAAAGTATTGAGACGTCCGTTCAAGTTATGAACGATGTCATAAATTCTAGTTTTGTACGAACATGTCCGGTACGAAAAACGTTATCTAGACCTCCCGTTCCTTGGTGGAACGCTTGTCTTGAAACCTTGCGCAAGGATTCCAGAAAGCTTCTAAATAGGGCCCTAAGGAGCAACTTAGACTCTGACTGGTTTCTTTATCGAGCTAAGCAGAAAGAGTATAAGAAACGAATTCGTAAATCGAAAAGTGTTTCCTATAAAGACTTCTGCAGTAGCATCGAATCCTGCAGTGAGACTAGCAGATTAGTCAAGTTTCTTAAAAGAGACCGAACTGCTCGACTGGACTCACTACGGAGAACTGATGGCTCGTATACTGAGTCTAAGACAGAGGCACTCAGTGTCCTAGTTGAGACTCACTTTCCGGGAAATCAAATCCACATAGGGCCACTTTGTAATCCCAGCACTGGGGACTGCAATAACAACTCTAATGTGACAAAACATGACTGGCAGGTTGCCAGATTGGTTGTATACGATGAAGCTATCCGATACGCAGTGGCCTCTTTTGATGGCTTCAAGTCACCTGGACCGGATGGCATCTACCCAGTCATGCTACAGGAAGGTATAACCCAATTGCTACCATGCCTAAAGAAGATCTTTAGAGCAAGTCTCGCATGGGCATACATTCCGACATCCTGGCGTTTAGTTAAAATAGCCTTCATTCCTAAAGTTGGAAGAGAAGACTATTCCATAGCCAAGAGCTTCAGACGCATTAGTATGATGTCCTTCATACTAAAGTGTCTAGAAAGACTAGTTGAGCTGCACATCAGAAAAACATCGCTGTCAAGGTACCCACTATCATCAAGACAACATGCCTACCAACGTGGAAAATCCTGTGAAACAGCATTGCAACATCTGGTTGGCCGGATCGAGCATGCTTTTCAGAGGAAGATGTACGTGATGGGCATATTTGTTGACATCGAGGGTGCTTTTGATAATGCGACTTTTGATGGAATGTGTGACGCAGCTAGAAGGCATGGAATAGATGAAACATTGGTCAAATGGCTAAGGTCAATGCTAATGTTTAGGACCATCACTTCGGAGGCGGAGTGCGGTCAGTATATTATGGCAGGGGTGAATAGAGGTTGTCCTCAAGGAGGCGTTCTCTCCCCCTGCTCTGGTGTATGCTGGTTGACTCTCTAGTCAACGATCTCGATGGACCAGGTGTCTATTCCCAGGCCTATGCAGATGATGTTGCCATTCTTGCCACAGGCTTTTCCCTCAATGAGGTCTGTGTTAAAACACAAAACTCGTTGAACCGAATTGACAGCTGGTGTACTGCAAACGGACTTTCCGTCAACCCTCACAAAACAGGGATTGTTCTCTTCACTAGGAAAAGAATAATGACAGGATTATCTCTACCAGTACTTAAGGGTGTCACTATTCCTCTGTCTAACGAAGTAAAATATCTGGGCTTAACTCTAGATAGTAAACTACTTTGGAGAAAACATGTTGAAAAAAAAAATTTCGCGAGCATTGAATGCCTTCTGGCAATGCAGAGGAATTTTTGGGAAGACATGGGGACTATCGCCGAGCAAAACCTTATGGATTTACACGGCAATGATAAGACCGATGATGTCATATGCATCGGTAGTCTGGTGGAACAAGCTGTAGCGAAAATGCGTGACAACTAGTCTTGCCAAGATTCAGAGAACCGTGTGTCTGGGTGTTACGGGTGCCTTTCCCAATACATGGTCCAGCATCTTAAACCTAAACCTACCACCACTTGACATCTTCATCAGAGGCAAAGCCATGAAAGGCTGCTGGAGACTAAAACGAGGTGGTTTCTGGTTTAATGTTCCCTGGAATATCTCTGACATTGCACTTGACACTCCATTAGACACCTGTCTACTGGAGATGCCCTCTGATGCAATGATAACAGAAATATTACCAATACGAAATTTTAAGGTTTGTCTACCTGACATTCAAGACTGGCTAACACCTGACTGTGAGCCGGGTAGAGGGTCACACCGCATTTTCACAGACGGCTCCAGAACCGATCAGGGATCTGGTGATGGAATGTTTGTGGAACCGGATGACCGCAGACTTCACTTCGCCTTAGGCGACAATGCCTCGGTATTTCAAGCCGAAGTCTATGCTATACTTATGGCTATGGACTACATTGCGGATAATAGATGGCAGAACAGGGCTATATCAGTTTGCAGCGATAGTCAGGCTGCTCTTATGGCTTTGAACAACCAGGTCATCACATCCAAAATTGTACGTCAATGCAGATCACGTCTCAATTGTGTTGGTAAATACAATACACTGAAACTGATTTGGGTGCCGGGCCATAAAGGAGTTTCGGGCAATGAAACATCTGACGAACTAGCACGTGCTGGATCTGAGGATAATCCATTTGGACCAGAACCTGTGCTTGGACTACCTGCATCTACGGGAAAATTCGTCATCAGCTCTTGGGTCGCCTCCGCACACAAGAGCAGATGGTTGAATGAGACGAAATGCAGATTCTCCAAGCTCATGACACCGACGATAACCAAAAGATCGGCCTCGTTTCTACTTTCCTTAAGTAGAAAGGAGTGCAGAAAACTGACGGGACTTCTAACGGGACACAACGCATGTGAAAAACACATGAACGCAATCGGCCTGGCCGAAAGCGCCTTATGTTCTGCCTGCTACGAAGAAACTGGCACCACAGAGCACTATCTCTGTGACTGTCCAGCATTTTCTAGAATTAGAAGGCAGATCTTTGGCACAGACGTGATGAGAGAGGATCAGCTTCACTCTCTATCACACAATAGCCTTCTTAGATTCAATAATGAATCCAAGAAGTATCATTAAAAACCAGGGAACTGGGTCACAGCACAATGGATATAACCCTGTCTGAGTGCAGTGGCTCTATTTTTTATCCCACATTAAAAAAAAAAAAGCATTAAAGTCAGCCTGCGAAGCAAAATCTTTTTTTCCAATATCTTTTGTTTGAGTTTCATTATCGTTTTTAAATATCCATTTTGTTTGAGTATCTTTATCCCTTAATGATTTATACGACTTAACCGATTTATTCTCTTTCTTAATATTTATTTATTGTTTGGTAATCAAATATTTTGCGAGTTCCTGTTTTATTCCATACCATTTATTTATATCTTTAAGTGTATGAGAGGCATATATTGGAAGAAGTTTTCGATTTAAAAAATTTGAATCTGACATATCGTTAGAATAGCGTTCATATGTAGAAGGGTTTAATAATATAAGCTTGGATAAAATATTAGACATTTTCTAAAATTTTTCCTATAACACCGCTTAAAACAGAAGAAATCAAAATTGGTATAAATCCTCCTCGTTGGATTAGATGTTTTCTCTTCGATCGTAAAACAGTTTTTGAGCAGCAAAGTTTTCTAATGACATTTTTATATGATTTTAACTTTACTAGATCGTTTTTCTTTACATTATGATTTTTATGTAAAACATTAAATGCAATTTCATTAATAGCTTTTATAAGATTATCATCCGCGTTTTTTAGAATTGCATTTCGCAATTTAGGTTTAGCATTTTTAAGAACATATAGAATATATTTGTTCTCCTTCAATCGTTTCAGTTTGCAGGTCATTTTGGAGTGAAACAAAGCAGTAACAATATTCTTTATTGAAAATGTTAGATCTGAATCTTAATGCGTTATGTGCTTGTTGTGTAAGATCTATTAATAAATAACCATGAGCACTCTCAGTACAAGTGTTATATACTCTAACTAAGTCTTTATAATTTTCAGGATAAATTAGTCTTGCCAAGCATTGAAATTGTAGTTTATCTCTAGGATTTTTAAACATAACTATATATTTTGAATTGTCCCCTTATGAAAAATATTTTGAGTTACTAAAACAACTGATAAATTGCGGTGATGCGAACCTTTAGTAAATAGTTCACAAACTTTTTTGTTAAATGAGTCTAACATTAAATCATCTAAAATTATTAATGTATATTCATTAGCTGAATTCTCAAAGTCATCTGGAATGCCTTCAATAAAATTAACATTATCAAGTTCCGGTAAAGTGTTTTTTTCAGCATAACACCAAATTACTTTTGTAATAGGAGAACTAATTAAATGTTTATTGTTAATAAGATTTATAATAAATGTTGATTTGCCACAACCTGATGGTCCACAAACTAACATTGTAAATGGATACACAAATTGATGAAACATGGTTCTCTATTCAATGATGAACTTCTAATAAATATAAATATTGTAAACAAGTTTTTTTTATATAAATATAAATTTTAAAAAATCAATCATTTACATTATTGGTTGAACTCACAATGAGTAAAGAAGTTCTTGTAAATGAATTGCATCGACAAGCAAGAAGAAATTTTAAACGGCGTAGGTTTATTCAAAAGGGTATTTCAGATACTTGGCAAATCGATCTTGTAGAAATGATACCTTTTGCAAAGATTAATAAAGGATATAAATATTTACTGACTGTTATAGATGTTTTTTCTAAATACGCATATGATTTACCTGTTAAAACCAAAAGTGGGATCGATGTAACCTTAGCTATGCAAAATATTCTAGAAAAAAATAGGAAAAAAATTCCCAATAATATTCAATCTGATCAAGGTAAAGAATTTTTCAATTCTAATTTTAAAAAATTAATGAAAAATTTTGAAATAAACCATTATCATACATTTTCTAATATGAAGGCTTCATAATTGAAAGGTTTAATAGAACTTTTAAAAATTTAATGTGGAAAGATTTTAGTCTTCAAGGGAATTATAAATGGCTGAACTTGATTACAAAAAATATCAATATATATAATAATAGATATCATCGTAGTATTAAAATGTCTCCAAAAAATATCAATAAATCTAATCAACAAATACTTTTAAATACAGTTTACAATCATATTAAAACATTTAAGATGAGTAAATTGAAAATTGGAGATGATGTTCGAATTAGTAAATATAAAGGTACTTTCTACAAAGCATATGAATCCAATTGGTCCAATGAGGTATTCAAGATAAATGAAATAAAGATCACAAATCCAATTACTTATCAATTAATTGATTATCAAGGAGAAATAATAAAAGGTGGATTTTATGAAGAAGAATTACTTAAAACAGAAACATCAAATTCGTATCTAGTTGAAAAGGTTTTAAAAAGAAAAAAGGATATGGTGTATGTCAAGTGGCTAGGTTTTGGAAGTGAACATAATTCATGGATTAACAAAAACGATTTATTAACTAAGTAAACTAAATGTAACTTATTATAATTGTATTGTTCCAATATTAATATAAATAAAGTTATTAAAAAAAATAACTGTCATTCTTATTTAAACATTTGAAATTAAAAGATGGGAGATTCTAGTTTTTATATTACTTTATTAAGTAACAATTCCACAAATATTTATGAAAACACTAAATCTACATTTACAAATTTATTAAAAGAATCTTTGGTTTTAAATGAAAACTGGGTTGTAGGTTTAACAGAAATTTCATTTCAACTTGTTAATAACCCATCTACATTTGAAGTATCTCGAAATTTGAATAAAAGGGATATTTTGAAATCAACTTTAAAGTTAAATAAAAGTAAAATCAAAAATGTAAATAGTGATCTAAAAGTAGATAAAAAAATAAATACTATCCCTATCACATATTTAAATTTCATGGACAAAATAAATCAAGCTATCACAAATAGAGAAGAAAAACCACAAATTGCAGAAAATCAACTCAATGTCAATTCTAATCCTGAGACAGTTGTAATAAAAAAAATAAAGAAGAGTTGAATATCGATAACAAAAAAGATAAAAGTTTAAAATTAATAACTGAAAATTCAGACATTCAAGATACTATAAATGAAAACCCTGAGTTGGTTGGCGTAAAAAGCAGTATTAATAGACACTTTGTATCGGAGAATACAATACTTAAAATGTTAGATGTCATATCGAATTCTTATGAAAAATTTAATTCACATACAAATCTAAATTAAGATCTAGCGAGCTATACAACCTAGTGTTTGTGTACACAGACATTATTAAACCCAGATATGTAGGCGATCAAAAAATAAAATGTTTAAAAATATTTCCATGTTTAAATGAAATAAATTATATTCACTTTAAAAATATTGAATATTATCCATTGGAATCTTCAAATATAAATAATATTTCTATAATGATACGAGATGATGAAGGAAAGAAAATAAATATTATATCGAATGAATCCCCCGTTTATTGCACGTTACATTTTCGTAATATAAAAGAAGCTTCAGAAGTACTGATATCATTTATATGTAAACCATGGACAAGATTTGTTCTGAGTACTATCTTAATCAATCCGGATCAAATTTGGATAATATAGGAGATATATACCATTCTCCTAGAATTGTTCAATATGGTCGTGGAATTGGTTCATTTTCGGCCTTGTATACACATCTAAAACCTCTAATGAAAACTGGATTAAATGCTTTAAAAAACCATTCACTCGAAATTGGAAAATCAGTTTTGGAAGAGTTAGGTACTAAACCTATAAAAACTATATTAACTGAACAGGGTAAAAAGGCTGTTCGAAATTTAAAAGAAAAAGTTATTAGCAAAATTAGAAATATACAAGATGGGAATTCAAACGACTAAAGAAAAAAGATCATATGAAAACTAAACGTTCTAGAAGAAGGAAGTTTACTGATATATTTGGTAACTGTTAATTTATTTATGATGGCAGGATTTATTGAATGTATGAAAAGTGAATTAGATCTTTTTGAGTCACCACCTGTACAAACTAGCATAATTAAAACAGAGGAGGTATCATATAGTCCAATAGCAACAATTGACAACTCTACTACAATAGAATTTCTTTCACTCGGAAATGGTGAAACATATCGTGATCTAAGTAGTGTTTATTTACGATTAATTGTAGAAATTAATGGAAGTGGAGGAGTTATAAACAATTTACTTCATTCATTATTTCGGAGCTGTAATGTTCATTTAAATAATAGAAATGTATCGCAATCTGATAATAATTATCACTATAGATCTTATATTGAAACATTATTAAACTATGGAAATGATGCAAAATCTACACATCTTGAATCATGCGGATGGTCATTAGATATAAAAAAAATTAATTCAATAGTTGAGAATGAAAATCCAGGTTTAGCTAGACGGAAGAAAACAATTAAAAATGGAGAACGAGTTGAATTGATTGGAAAACTTCATGCAGATATATTTAATCAATCTAAATATCTTCTTAATAATGTGGATCTTAAAGTAACCCTTAATATGGAGAAACCTTCTTTTTATAAACTAGAAGATTCAAAATCTGGAGAGTCATCTATTAAAATTCACGAGGCTAACTTATACATTAATCATCTTACCATTAATAGTAATATTTTAATGGCACATCATAATGTTTTACAAAGTAGAAATGCTATTTATCCATATAAAAAAGTTGAAATCAAGACATTCACCATTCACCCCGGCAGTCATTCTCTACTGTTAGATAATGTTATAATTGGACAACTTCCAAATTTCTTAATATTTGGTATGGTAACCCTATTGAACTATACCAACAACAACTATGTTAAAAAATGATCCCTATTGAATTACACTAACAGCAACTATGTTAAAAAATGATCCCTATTG
The DNA here is from genome assembly GCA_951804985.1 of Dryomyza anilis. Taxonomy (NCBI): domain Eukaryota; kingdom Metazoa; phylum Arthropoda; class Insecta; order Diptera; family Dryomyzidae; genus Dryomyza; species Dryomyza anilis. The sequence goes on from OX638131.1 coordinate 68,583,811, forward strand.
AATTACACTAACAACAACTATGTTAAAAAATGATCCCTATTGAATTACACTAACAACAACTATGTTAAAAAATGATCCCTATTGAAAACAATAACAACATCTCTGTTAAAATTCATTTACACTAACAACAATGTGCTCCATGGAGCCCAGTGGGGCCAGAACCGGCGAATCCATACTACTGTGAAAGAGTCGCGTCGAATGTGTCTAGCTGTGAACGAGGTTAAGACGAAGTTCCTTGTGTCAACAAGCAAAAAAGAGTCCGTGCGTCTTGGACAAAAAGCTGATTTTGACACCCACAAGTTCGACATTGTGAAGGACTTCGTCTACTTGGGATCCAGCGTAAACAGCAACAACGACGTGAGTCAGGAGATCAAACAGAGAATAACACTTGCCAAAGGGTGCTACTTTGGGCTCAGTAGGCAATTGAGAAGTAGAGCCCTCTCTCGCCGTACAAAAATAACGCTCTACAAGTCACTCATCATGCCCGTCCTACTTTATGGTGCAGAAACATGGACGTTGGCCTCCACCGATGAGAGAGTACTGGGAGCATCCGAGAAAGATTGTCCGTAAAATCTTTAACCCTGTCTGCTTTGCTAACGAGTATCAAATCAGGATGAACCATGAGCTGTATGAGTTATTCGACGACATTGACATAGTCAAGCGCATCAAGATCCAGCGGCTTCGCTGAAATGGATGAAAACACTCCAGCCAAGAAGGTGCTTGAATCGAAACTCGAAGGTGGACAGCGTAGAAGAGGGCGTCCAAATCTGCGTTGGAAAGACCAAGTAGAGGACAACCTGGCAACGCTTGGTATTTCTAACTGGCGTCAGCGCGCGCAAATCAGATCCGACTGGTGCGGCTTCATCTCAGCGGCTAAAACCGACCCACAGTTGTAAGGGCCATTTAAGTAAGTAAGTAATACTAAGAAAACAAAGATGGTTACCATAAATATCACAGCCTTAATATCAAGTTATTTACACATTATTTAGATCGGCTTTGAGACAAACATTTAACAAATATGACAAATATTGCTGGCAACCATCTTTCTAATTTACGATTATTTATAGCAACCATCAATTAAACATCTTACAAATATGAAGATAGTTGCGGAATATTTGGAAAAGGTACTCCATTAGAATTCGCGGAGTAATTTTTATTGAATTGAAAGAAAATGAATCAAATGTATTTTTATTTATTCTAGAATTAAAACAGTATCCTGGTATACATCGCCATCGTCTTTATAAATCCTTCGAAGGTAAAATTGTACAACGACTTGAGATTTCTTCGCAGAAGAATTAAGTCCGACCGGTGAAGCTGTCATCAAAGTAAACTCTGAAAAGAAATATTTTCCATTACGTGTTGATAATTTAAATCACAGGATATTTTATTTTCACTTTAACCATTAAAATGTAATATTTGAGTTGGCACTTTTTTACACCATTTGATTTACTTCATTGTTGTGGATAAATCGAGCGTAAGAAAAAAGTACGCCATTTTCCTTTTTTATGTTAGTCAAATGTCAAAAGAATCAAGTCCGACCGGTGATGCTGTCATCAAAGTAAACTGTGAAAAGAAATATTTTCCATCACGTGTTGATAATTTAAATAACAGGATATTTTATGTTCACTTTAACCATTAAAATGTAATATTTGAGTTGGCACTTTTTTACACCATTTGACTTACTTCATTGTTGTGGATAAATCGAGCGTAAGAAAAAAGAACGCCATTTTCCTTTTTTATGGTAGTCAAATGTCAAAATGACTCAAAAGTTTTGCAGCAAATGTCCAAGAACTCAGGATGTTTGCTATCAGTCAACTGTAAATATCTCCATTTTCATTGCTGTTGTGGCAAACAGCTCTTAACTATCTGCATATAAGTCAAATTTAAAAAATATTCATAGATTTGCTGCAACTTTATTGAAACTTATGGGATGTTTGAATATTTGCTACAAGGCGTAAATTTAAAAGAATGGTTGCAGCAAAACTCTCATAAACATCTTGTTTTCTTAGTGTAGATATGCTTTTACGTTTTTTTTTTCTGGTTATATCTCAGCAACTATTGGGAGGATCAGAGTCAAAATTTGACACAAAATGAAATCGTATATCAGGATTACGATGGTATTAATAACTCAATTTGAGCTATGTTGTTAATTCATATTGCCTCAAAGTTTATAGACTAACTGTAAAAAATTAGTGTAACGACTGGTTAAAAAAAAACTAGTTGAAAAACTACTTAAATGTAATGCAAGAGGGGACAATTGACACATCGTAGGACCTGAGCATTGAAAAAATTAGAGTTCATTGTATGAAAATGGGATCGAATTCGGGTTAGTTACTACGAACTAGACCAATACTAGTATTTAACTAGTTCTTTACTGCAGGGTAATGCATTATATGATGATATTAATGATGTAAAAGAAAAAAGTATTATAAATTTTAATAATAATTTTTTCTTAAAATAAGGATGGAGGTATGTTGTAAGTCAACATAGAGCTTTTTGCTAAATTGTCATTGTCAGCCAACAGTATTGGCGAAGCTGGGTCAACCCAGCTGCAGCGCGATTGGCTGGCGGCGTCTTTACGGAAGTAAATGAATTGAGTGGAATTTGCACTCTGAAGGGAGTTGTAAATCGGTAGTGAATCTGTTGTGAGTTATTAGTTGCAGCGAGTCCTATAATTTAAATATTAAAATATAACTTTCGTTTAAATAAAAGAATGTCTTAGAAGAAAGGACTTGTCAACAACAATCAACAATTGTTGAATCATTGTTGGAAACAACAATCCCAATTGTTATTTTTCGAAATAAATTTTTAAAGTAACTTGACTCAAATTTGACGTCTAAAATTAAAAATTAATCGTCAATATTAACAATTAAAATTGTTATTTTGGATTGTTGAATTGTTATTGGTGATGCAGACTAAATTAACAATCGGATTGTTAAAAATAGCAATAATGATTTTTAACAGCCTACTTTATAGCTTTTTGTTAAAATAAAGAATACAGTGTTTTTTTTATTATTTATATTTATATATTTTTAATGATATTTTAACCATTGAACCAAGAATTAAAACCGTAACCGAAACCGATATCCGTTTAAAACCGTTTCATTTTTAAAACCCGAACCGTTATACGAAAATCAGAAATAAACCGATATCCAAAACCGAAATAAACGGTTTCGGTTTTATACCGGTTTAAAACGGTTTTTAAAAAAGCATAAAAAGAAACAGGAAAACATATTTTTTTTATATAGAAGATCTTAAGTACAAGGCATGTTTAAATGTCATTTAATAAAATTTTGAGTTCCCAAAATTAATTTTTTTGTTGTACAAAAATTCACATGTTGTTTATTGAGAAACATTGGCTGCATTCAGCGACCTCAGCAGTTGTGGAGCTGTTGAGTAATTTGAGCTTGAATGGCATGCTACCCTCAACATGCTTAGTGAGCGGTCGCCATTTTTTCCAGCATTAAATTTTTACGCTACATTTGCGCTGCCATTGTTATCGATGACATTCGAAGACATTTTAACTCAAATATTTATTAACAAAAATGGAATTTTGATTGGAAAATATGTTTTCAATCAATTAAAGTTGTATGTAACTTTAATATAATATTAATAATAAAATAATTTGTAAAGTGACAGCTGAGATAGCGGTGCATTCACTAACAGTGAGCGATTAGTTACTGAGCAGTTTCGCAACTGCTGAGGTCGCTGAATGCAGCCATAGTTTCCAAATAACAGTCTTTGGTCTAAAATTTGTTTTTTTTTTTTTTCATTAATTTGTGTAGCGGTAAATCGAATTAACAACAAAACACCAGCAACTCCAAGCACAATTTTTATGTTAAAAAATTATTAAATTTTGAATGATATTGTTTTTTTATTTATTGTATTAGTAAAATAAAGTGGAACAAAACACCAGCAACTCCAAGCACATTTTTTTTGTTAAAAAATGATTAAATTTTTAATGATATTGTTTTTTTTTATTGTATTAGTAAAATAAAGTGGAACAAGTTATGAAAAGTTCATTTGAATAATTTTGAAATTCTTTTAAAGGATCTATTAAATAGAATACCATTTATAAGTCTGAGTTTGATTGATATTTGAATGATTTTTTTTTCAAAACACCTAAATTTCGGACATATATATTGTGGATACTTATAATAAGGTAACAAAAAAACAATGGTGATGCAAGAAAAAATTAGTAACTAATACGGAAAATAAAGTGCAAGTTCAAACATTTCAAGTATAAAGGAAGATATTTAATTGCAGATATTGCAGTTCACTGAATTTTTTGAAATTTAATTTCTTTGGTTTTATGGATGGAAATTGTAAATAATTCTTCTTCTTTTCATGAAGTTTAAGAACATTTACCGTTTTATTCTTCTTGCTTTTATTTAAGGTTCGCTTCTCGGCTCTCCTCTGCAATTCAGATCATATCTCAGGTGAAGTCAAAATGTTACTTTTCACTGACTTGTGGTCACGATTGAATTTTTTTCTTAACGAAATCAATTAAATAATTCATATAACATAATATTTTCACTTAAACGTTTCCCACTTTATCCCAATATAACAATTTGAACATAACTTAGCACAATTTAAACAATTTTAAATTATTTGAAAATTATGGAAAAAAAGAAATTTTGTACAAAAACCGAAATCAAAACCGAAACCGTAACTTGGAACCGGTATACCGAAACCGTTTCGTAATAAAAACCTAAAACCGAAACCGTAACCGAACCCGAAACGCGGAAAAAAACCGAATTCGAAACCGTTATTCGTTTAGGTTTTAATCCTTGATTACAATGTTAACTTTACGAACTACCACGACCAATATAACTAACTACAGTATCTGCCAGGAGACGGAATGAAATACATCGTTGATGGCACTATGTGTGGCCAACTTTAAGGCTAACTCATCGACAATCTGATGACGACCAACCTGCAGACGGAATCACACGCCAGACAACTTATAACCGAACAACATGCCACGCAATTCGCAATGTGCTCCTACGTTGTATTGATTCATCTGACCGCAACTCCTGACGGGTTTTCTTTTTTCGGATACACATTGCTTACATCTGTGAATCCAATAGGCGACTGACTTCTGATATCCGACCCAATAGAAATGTTTTCTGACTTCTTCAATCGTTTTATTAATGCTCAAGTGACATCCATTGGATCCACAATGGCATTTCAGTACTATCGCTTTTATGTTTGACTGGAGAGCAACAATCAAATTTCGTGCAGATCTGGCACATTGGGAAAAAATTCCAAATTTAAAACCAACTATATGACATCGACATAAAGTTACCGTCTAATCAGTTATGCATATCATTTTTTTTATATTTGGTTTGTACTTTTCTTATAATTCCTATTTAACCAAAGAATCATGAAAAATTTAATTTTTGTGTCCCACCCAAAATATATGAAATATTTCACGTATATTTATATTGACAAAATTGTAACATATTCCATATCATTGATATTGAAGATAAGAACAGATACATTAATTAATAATTCGTATTAAATTTGGATCTGATGGATACGGCCATGTTCAAATAAGGTATTTCGATTTAGATAAATTATTTTTCAGTTTAGAATACGATTAACACGGATTAACACGCGATATTTTATTTTCAAATACTGGGGAACAATGATATATTAATTGTGAATAAACGTGATTTGCCCCATTTTTCACATTTTACGCGTATCCTTTGTAATATTGGAGTTTTTGAAAAAAGTCAAATTTTTTAAAAATTGACTTTTTATATGGGCAACATAGGGATTTCCCACATAAAATTAAAAAAAAAATTATATATATTTTACAATCTTCTTTCTAAATTCCAAGGACTCAGTTCATAAAGTATTTGCATATTGAAGCCGACCACCCTATAACATTTTCTGTCAGGAATATTTTTCGCTTTCATATATGTTTTAAAATTCGCCATTTTTATTTTTATTTTTTTATTTCTCATGTTAATATAAGAAACACATCCTTAAATACATTACTACAAAAAAAAAATGTTAAAACTTTTTATAAAAAATGATTTTTTTCCCAATGTGACACGGTACAAAAAACCATTTTGTAACTTCAGGCTTTGCCACTGCGCCCAGTAAGCCCTGCTTATTGGATGCTATCTCCTTCAATAATGGCTTTCTTTGTTGTTCCTTGAACGTCCTTATTTTTACGATGACGGGGTCCTTCTTTTGATCATTTCGTATTTGATCCAGACTCCATTGATCATCTGACACGACATCCAATGCACGAATATGAATTATGTTCGTTTTTTCTTCTTCTCTCGGGAAGTCTCCGTATTCCATTGTACTGACACAGTGCCTGAATTTGCCCAATGGCCCCTAGTGTTATTTTGGCAATGCTCAGGACTATTTTCTGGTTTTTATCCCTTAGGTGGTTGCACAATTACACATTTACGTTTTTCACGATAGTCGCGTGTCATATGCCCATCTCTCAACATCCGCAGCATATTCCTGCAACGATTCGCCATTGTATTGACTTCGGAACTTCAGCTGTATTCTGTAAATTGGTGTCATGTGGTCACTGCCATATTTTCTTTGCAGTGCATCCACGATCGCTGAATAACTGTTTGTCACTTTTTGGAACAGTCGGCAACACATCAGCTGCGCCACCTTTCATTGCCAAAATAAGCACTGCTACGCTGTCTTCATTGTTCCATCTATCCTGGTCTCAAATTGAAGCTTGAAAATGTTGATTTCATCTTCGTACCACTGACAAAATGCGGTGTTGGTTCTGTTATGTGCAATATATTTCTATTGTCTTGATATTTCTCATCAACGTTATTTATATGCGCTGCAAGCTTATTAACTTTGCTATGAAGTGTATGAGAAACTTCCAGAAGCTTCCAGAACTTCCAGTTTCGAATGTTCCTGATGTTGTTGCTCAATTTTTACTTGATGTTGGTTAGAATTTTTCAAAAGTTCTGTTTTAAGTTGATTGGAATTTTTTTGGAGTTCTGTTTTAAGTTGATTGGAATTTTCTTGAAGCTTCTGTTTCATTTTGTTGGCATTTTCTTGAAGCTGTTTGGAATTTTGCTCCTCGAGAACAATACCTTGGACCTCTAATTCTTTCGATTCGTTTTTGCAGCTCTACTTTCGTACCAGCAGTTGGAAGATCACGATTCTCCTTCTTCAGCTCCTTCTTCAGCTGGTCGACTTTCAAATTTAACCATTTTGTATCACAATCCCACTTCTGAAACCAATGTTACGAAAATTAAGTCTACAGAAAACTGTTCTACAAGTTCGTATCTCTGGATTGTGTACAAAATAAAAACACACTAATGTAGCGTCGGTAGCTCGCCTGGTTTGTGCGTTGGACTACGAGCGAAAAGTCGCTGATGCGTTTGACTACGAACCGAAAGGTCCGCAGTTCGATCCCCTGCCAACATCTTTTACATAGAAAACATTTTTCTATGCCACGCTACCTCTCGGCTGTAAATGGCAAAACTACGAGAGTAAAACATTGCCTATGAAAATATCTCATCCGCCGTTCGAATTCGCCAATAAACTGTAGGTACCACCAATTTGAGTACAAATATAAATGCACAGCTGAAATGGTGAGAGAGCTTGGAAGAAGTTTTATCTAGGACTGTAGCGCCAAACTATTATATTATTATTAATGTTTGGTTTAAATTACAATTAACTTTATTAATTCACTTTAATAAACAACTTTACTAATAACAAATTCTAACAACTGCTGCATGTCCATTATTTAACTTGACATTGTTCTCACAAGAGACGTACTTGACCACTTTCCAATTACAACTGAAGTGTTGTGCCTCAGATGTGGCACCCTTATATACTACATGCATAAGTTCGACACGTTTCGACATGTTTCGAGAACCTTCTACACAGAAAAAAATATTGTACGTATATATAACAATTTATATTAATAGCAAACAAAATCGTATTCCAATTAAAAATATGAACGTATTTACTATTTAATTAATTGTATTTACACATTTTTTAATTAAAATATTAATATGAATTAATTTAATACAATTTCAATACAACTAAATCTTTAATAGTATTAACTACTTTTATTTGTTACTTTTGATTTATTCATTTTCTTAAATTGCAACACTGTTTTTTTTCTTCTGGATTTCATTTTGTTTTATGTTTGTGCGTATCGTGCGTCGGCGGAGTTGTTCAGTTTCTTCTAACATTATTGTCTTCTACGTGCTATTTTAAAACAGGATATTGCATTATTTAGTGTATGTTATGTTATTAAAGCATTAAATGGCTCAATTTATTTTTGCTGTCAAGAATTTTAACAAACAGCTTATGATGCTCATTTCGTTGCATATTGAATCATTAAAAAGCGAATATCAAATTTTATGTTTGACTCAATTAATTTGCCCACCTGTAGAAGTTGTGAAAACTCGTTAGGTTGAAAGTATTTTACAAAGCATATCAAACAGTATAAATACTTATTTAATATTTATTTTATGTTATATATTGAATTAGATTATTTTTATTTTCATATGTTTCTATTCGACAAATATTTTATTTAATTTAACAAAATATTTAATTGATCCAATTTCTATCGAATGAAGTTTTTAATTGATGTTACTAATTAATTAATTAATGATTTAAAAATTCCCAATAAAAAATATAATACATATAACAACTTTAATATCAATATGACAAAAAAAAATAATGAAAATTTCTTCAATTAACATATTCTCATTATCAGTCTTGTTCAGGCAATCGCCGCGTATAGACCTGTTCTTTTAATACTCGTCGAGTGTGATTAGTATTCACAGTGTGTTAACACAGTAATTTTTACAATAACAAAATTATTTAAAAACTTTGTATATAAAACACAAAAAACTCAAAAAGTACTTGTAGTGCTAATAAAATAAAAGGGGGTGAACCCCCTCCCTTCCCAACCGGAATAGGTTCGCGGAACTTGATCCGGATTTAAACAAACACTCAAACCAAAAAAATAAACGTCCTCGTTCTGAAGACTTTGTTCCCCTTCCGCTAATTAAAAATAATGATGATAATGTTCCACGATACTTAATAATATCTGCTATTGGTCACAAAGACGCAGACAACGTTCGTCCTCTATCGTCATATAACGCGTTTCATATAGAGAAAGGTCTCAATTTCATTTCACGCGAATACTCTGAGGTTACCGAACTGCGATCCGGTGATCTCATGATTAAGGTCAACAATGTGAAATCTGCTGAACTTTTCCTTAAAGCCTCTTATGTGGATGCCATACCGGTTAAGGTGTCTTCCCATAAAACTCTGAACTCAACACAAGGCAGAATTTATTCAAAAAACATAATTGATATTCCAGAGAATGAACTGATTGAAAATTTAAAAAATCAAAAAATCATCGCAGTCAGGAAGTTTATGAAAAATGTCAACGGCACGCTGTTGCCTACGGGGGCGGCTGTGATTACTTTTGATTTAATCCATCGTCCACAAAAAATAAAAATAGGCTGGGAAAGTGTACGGGTGGATGAATGCATCCCAAATCCGATGCTCTGCGTTAATTGTCAAAAACTTGGTCACACAAAGAATCGCTGCAGAAATGTAAGGGCATGTAGGGAATGTGTAATCGCCCATACTAGCGTAGACTGTTCAAACAAATTTTGTGTCAATTGCGACAATAACACACACACTTCTTATGATGGAGACTGTCCCACTTTTTTGAAACATAAGGCAGTAAATAAAATAAAAAATGACATACGTTGCAACGCTAGAGAGACATGGAAGGTGTTCAACAGTAACCCCGATGCACATAAAATCAAGCCCCATAAAAGTTCAACAAATGCAAGATCGATGGCTGATATTGTAAGAAATCCAACAACATCTAAGGACACAGTTAAAAACAACCAACAAAATAAAACAACAACACCAATTACACTCGAAAATCCAACCAATTCCAAAAGCAAAAGAAATAACTCAAACAATAACAACACCAACACCAATATTAAAACAACGAAAAGCAACGAGCAAAAATCACCAAATGCACGAACACAAACAACAATAACAGAGCTGCAAATGTCAATAGATACAGAAACCAGTAATATAGAATCTATGGACACTGTAGATCTAAATTCACCACCCAGATCATCTCTATATGATAAATTTCCACAATTAAATACAATTATTACCCCAAATTCACTACATAAACTTCAATCATCCCAAAACAACAACAAAACAAAAATTCACAAATATTTTTTTTATAATTTATATTTTAAAAATGGATATAGGTTTAAATTTAAAAATTTTGCAGTGGAACATACAAGGTTTCACCAATAATAAATTTGCCTTAGAACTACTAATATCCAAACACAACCCAGATATAATCGCATTACAAGAAACACACGCCATACACAAAAACTCAAAATTTTTGTATCTTCCACAATATAATGTTTTCCACTTTAATAAAGATTATTCCTATGCCAAATCAGGTATAGCAATTTGTGTTAAAAAAAAATATAAACGCATCACAACATAAAGTTTCCACAAATAATCTTCTTTTCCAATCAATCACTATACACAGTATTGTCGACCTGAACATAACAAACATTTACAAAGAAAGAAACATTTATCTAACACCTCAGCTAGTCGCTGAAATTCATAAATTCAGAGGTCACCATCTATTGGTTGGTGACTTAAATTCGCAGAACACGATATGGGGTTTACAAACCACATCCAACAGTGGCATAATATGGGAAAATTTTGCAAATGATCGCAACCTATCTGTATTAAATGATGGGTCGCCTACACTATTTAGCACCAGAAACACATTAACAGCAGTCGACGTAGCGATGGCCAGCACAGATCTGGCCCCTACGTTGACCTGGTCTTGTTTTCCACAGCCGGAGGTATGTGATCATATACCAATAATTTTGTGCAATAATGAAAAAACAAAAAAAGTATATTTCACGTTTTTTAGATTCCAAGGCAGATTGGTCTTTGTTTGAGCAAAAAAACATCTGATTTCAATGCAATGTTTTCTGAAACCTCAAACATAAATAAAGAAGCAGCTGTGGTAAATAAAGTTTTAAAGATGTCTGCAAATGAAACCATTTCCATAAGTAGAAAACCAAAAAACCGTTACAGTCCGGTTTGGTTTAACTCTGAAATTGGAAAACTAATAGGATTAAAATACAAAGCATGGAATTTTTCACGCATTTTTCACGCCGAACTAATCGCAGTTCAAAAAGCTGTAAAGTTCGCAGTTGCATCCAAATGCAGGACGGTCATTTGCTGTGATAGCCTAAGTTTAGTTAAGGCATTACAAAGCAAAAGCACATTTTACGATTTTGTTATCGCTGGCCTTGATATAAATGTGCAAATAAAACTACTTTGGGTACCTGGACATGTTGGTATTCTTGGGAACGAATACGCTGATAAAACCGCAAAAAACACAATATCGAAGCCTCTAATTAACATGATCCCATGTCTGGACAGTATAATGATAATTTGTCACAAAGTGATGCAATCAGAAGAATATCAGGATACCTGGAATGTCTCTACGTCTTTCATGCGGCATCACAATCCTAAAACCACGAGACCAAATTATAATTCAAGATTCACTCGTGATGAATGTATAAAGTTAGCAAGACTAAGAGTAGGCAAAATGCTATTTAATACCAACCACATATTTGATCAAGGAATACAAAAGAAGTGTGACACTTGTCAAGTGAATCTTTTCGTAGACCACATTCTACGGATATGTCCTCTTACCAGGAGTATATTGACTCTCGAACAAATATTAGACTGTACCAATCATAAAACAATCAAGTTTCTAAATAACGCGCTTATAAAACACGGTGTTTTATTCATAACCTAATTATATTATTAAAATTATTATTAAAAAATAAAATTTATTTATAAAATACTGCAGCTTAAGTAAGTAAGTATATTCTCATTATTACAAATATGGAATTCAATGCTACTAAAAGTTACATCGGCTGAGTTTCAATTAAAAATTATTTGGATTGATTAACATTTTAGTTATATTTACACACTTTTTTTTCTGTGTGTACTCGTTTCGTGAATGTCGCATGCTATTGGCATCTCATTCACACCTATGTGTTTCTATCTTTTTCCCGCACATTGCCTCAGTAAGCTGAATAATCTTCCGTCTCTTTCTAACACATTGCTTATTGTGCTGAATTCATAGATGCCAACTTCGTGGGAATAATCCCGTTTGAGGGATTTTTTGCAGAGGGATTAGGAATTTCCCTCGAGTTTTTTTAATAGAGGGAGGGATTTTTTACGCACACGTTTTTTTTATTATTTGGCGAATATTTTTTGATATATTCTATATTATTTTGTTTAAATTTTTGGATTTGACCCCAAAAAACCCACTAAAATACAACTTTGCAATACAACTTTTTATTGCGATGAATTTCACAGCGACGCGCAGAAGAAGAATTTCGAAATATTGCTTTTCAGTTTTAAAATATTAGAAAAAAAAGTGGTTGATTTGAAGAAATTAAATTAACAATGAAATTATATAAAATGATAAAATTAAATTATAAAGATTTTAAATATTTGATGCAAATATAATAAACCATATTTCGGTATGTGTTTTCAGACATTCAGACAAAACAATAGATGTCATTAACTTACGCAAATGAATTTAAAGTTCCTTATAGTTTGTAACAAAATATGTGATGATTATTTATTTGAGATGTTTCATACACACACAGAAAAAACTATTGAAAAACGACAGTTCTGAAATGTTGTTTCATATTTACTCTAAACAACAATTTAAACCGTCGTCAACATTCAAAAACTGTTACAAAAACCAAATTTCATAATATTTAACGAATGAATTTTTTTTAAAAATCAGTGTAACTTTGCATCAATTTTCTAATTTTCGCAACCGAAAGTTATTAGAGACGAAACAGCATCACTGGCACAATGCACAGGGCCTATGGCTCTGGGTGCCATGTGTTCATTTAGCCAATTTTACTTCATCGCCTTTAAAATGGAAACATGGAAATTTTAACATATGAATAGTTGCAACCGAAATGCTGTCGGCATTCACTGAGTTCGCTTGGAAACGACCACGTACATTATTTTCATCAGATCTGTTAGACCGTCCAACTATCTGGTTGCCCCGCGGAAGTCTATATGTGATACCTGATTTTACTGACTGTGTGGTGCGTGGTGTGTTGCGGACCCGTTGCCAACCTACTATCGGTGTCGTTTTAATTTTATTTTTATATTTTGTACACTTCAATAAATATCAAAACAAATTCCATCTTGTTTTTGTATTCGAAATAGAATTTTATTTATTGCATATCGAAAAATAAAATTGTCCAATTAACAGTGAACTACTGTCGTATAAAAATCGACAGTAGCAATTGTCATATTAAAAGTAGCTATTGTTGTCGGTATTTTGGCATATTTCTAAACGACACTTTTTAATGTTGAATTTACAATTTTTCAACAGTAACTTATTGTGGGATCCATTTCAGCACTTAAAAGTGTCGAAAAACAGTGTATTAAACTTTTAACGAATTTTTTTTAATTAAATCACTATTTTATACTTCATTTTTTTTTTTATAAATGTGAGATTTTTTGAGACATTTTTAAAACCTGAGGGATTTTATGTGCGATTTTTTTTTTATTGCTGAGGGATTTTATTTCTGAAAAAGTATCACGAGGGATTTTTTATTTTTTGCAGTGGGAAAAGGCGATTTTTTGAGAGATTTTAGGTTGGCATTTATGGCTGAATTGTCTTGCGTCTCATTTACTCTTGCACAGTGGAGCAAATTACCTCTTTTCGCAACAATATGTGAATCTGATTTCGACAATGGAGTCAGTTTTATGATATTGAATCTAGTTTTTGAGATATGGATTTTGGGATATAGTTTTTACATTTTTCGAAAAATGTATATATATCTCAAAAACTAGAGTCAATTTGATGAAAATGACGGCATTTTAGAAATCGTAGTTACAAATACATAAAAAATTATTGGAAATTTCCTCAACATTTCTTTTAAATCAATCAAAATATGTGATTTTTTTCATAATTTTAAAAATGGTCCTATATAAGGACATATATTTTGAAGTGTAAGGATAATGACCACGTGCCACATGTTCAAGTTTAGAAATTACAACTTAATTGCTCTAAAAGCTTGTTCTATTAGCTTTAAAACGCACCATCCAAAGAGTTTCTAGCTTTTTTTTTTCATTAAGAGATATGGAAATATGAACAACCATACAAAAGTGATTTTTGGCCCATTTCTTGTAACTTTGAAGCACTGTATCTTTGAAAGTAGTGGTCGAAAAAAAAATGAAAAAAAAATAAATAAATGGTCAATGCATATCTCGATACCCTTTATCAGTTGCCCAAATTCCATTAAAATTGAAGAAGGTGAGTTCCAAACGCTGGTCGATTTGGTGTGGAATGGCCCCTATATATTATGATTCATTTATAAAATGTTTTTAATTGATTGGGAATACAAATATTTATTTACTGTGATTTTTTTAAGAAGAACGCATAATTTGTGGACGCACGGTAGCTTTTTGTACACAAATTTATGATGAAAGGCATTATATATAATGCACTTCATTCACAAACGCAATTCATTCCCATTCACAACGAAAAGTACACACATAAGTTGCGACATAAACAATAAGCTTTTACATGAGCTTTCAACCAAAATTGTTTTTAGTGTAGAGCTATTTAAAAGCACAAACACTCACAGCGTTACCAAAAATCAAAAAATAATATCCAACTTAAGATAATATATAAATTTGTATGGAAGATTTGTCAAAAAACCGACTATTTGTTAAAGCTATACATTATGTTTTGATTATTGGTAACGCTGTCAGACATTTTCTGATAGTGTGCATTTTCCCTTCGCTGTTTTTAAGTCAACTTCAAATTGTCTATAGACGACAATATGCACCAATAATTTTATTTTCAAAATTAAAAATAATAGTAAGGTTATTCACGAAACGGATCAGTTGCCGATGTACAGTAGCAGTTGTGGCAGTTTTACAATAACAAAACAGATTGGTGGCAAAAAATAGAAGTTCTGCTAATCTACTTCTCAAAAACCATGAGTTGATTTCATGGTACTTTTGTAGATTTTTAGTGATGATGAATTTGAGACATTTAGTACATTATATTACAAACATTATTTGATTACACTTATAATATGAAATATATACTGTGCGAGAGAAATCCCATCTCAATGCCTACTAGTTTAAATATACTACATTTGTAGCTTGTCGACACGGTTGTCGTTGAAAAGTTCAGTTCGTTTCAATAGATGACAATAAAAGGGCGTGTCGGCAAGTTGCTTACATTATAATTTTCAGAAGTGGGATCCGCCATTTTAGATTTTTCTAGAAATATTCTTGCGCAAAAGAAAACGTTTTTTTTTCTCATTCAAACGCCGCGGCGCGCTGTACGAAATAGAATTGATTTTTTTTTAAATAAAGCAATATGGACGAAGCTTCTTTAAAAGAACTTGAGCGTGATTTAGCGAATCGCGAAAAACTTTTAAGTGAAAGGGAAAAGGCCTTTGAATTGTTATCGCAAAAAAGAGTGGAACACGATAGTTCTTCGCAGTTATCTGATGTTTTTCTATCTTCCACGCATAATAATAACAACTCTTTCGTATGTGGAATTGAAGAATGCAAACGACTAATACCAGTGTTTAATCCGGGAAATAATGTATCCGCACGCGAGTGGTTGTGTACCGTGGAAAAAGTAAAAAACATTTTTAAGTGGGACGATCAAATGGCATTGTTTTATGCTGCCATGCGATTAGAAGAAGCTGCAGCTTCCTGGTTCGCGTCCTTTAAAGAAGTCGAGTGCTCGTGGTCGTCATTCAAGGTCTCATTGGAGAATGCCTTTCCATCGGTTAAGGACGAAACGGATTCATATATAAGATTGCTGAAGCGCACAAAAAAATCTGAAGAAAGTATTGAGAAATACTTTTACGACGTGCTTGCTTTAGCTCGCCAAGCTGGTTTTAGTGACGATTGTGCAAAAATTATATAGTGTCCGGATTGAAAGACAATGAATTGATGAATTCGATAACTACTACTCCGAATTAAAGCTCACATGTGTGTTAGGGAGCAGCAGCAAAATCGTGAGAGTTTCGTGCAAGATAAATTTAGTGGTCCAAATGTACGGAAAGATTCTTTTCGACATTTTCAAAATTCGTCGAATTTTAGTCGCGTAACAAACAATAACAATAAGCAGTTAATTCGTTGTTATAATTGTCGAGAAACCGGACATTTTGCACGCGAGTGTCGCAAGTCTTCTAAAAGATCATTCGAAAATCCTTTTAATCCGCCAGTGCAAGCAAAAATAGCTCGGTTGGCTATAAAAAATAACAGTGGTCTTATTCAAAAGGCATATATTGAAGAAAAACTAGTAAACGCGTTTTGTGATCTTGGAAGTGAATGTTCCACTTTAAAAATTTCGAAGGTTCAAGAATTTGGGAGGAATTTTAATTTATGCACAACAAAATTAATTGGATTTGGAGGAGTTGCTGCATTCGCAGTTGGCAAAATTAGTAAAATAGTGAAAATTCAAAGTGTGTCACTTCCAATTGACATTTTGGTAGTTAATGACAGTGATCAAGAATATGAAATGATTGTTGGTCAAAACTTTCTTGATCATTCACGTGTGAGTTTGTTGCGTGAAAGTGGACAACTTATAATTTCAGACAAACAAAATGACAGTACATACGAATCCCAAGCCTGACTAGAAGTTAATGCAAAATTTGAAAATTTGTATTTATTTAAAATCGGATATAATTTAAATTCAGAAGAAAAATCAAAATTTTTGTGCGAGATTAATAAATATTCCAATTGTTTCGCGTTAAAATTAATCGAATTGGGAAAAACTAATAAAATTGAAATGAAAATAAAATTAAAAAATGAAAATTCAATAGTAAATCAAAAACCATTTCGGGTACCTTTTCATTTACGCGAAAAAATAAATAATATAGTAACTGAATTATTGCAAAATGATATAATAGAACACTCAACATCCGAATATGCTAGTCGTGCATTGTTAGTTCCAAAAAAAGACGGAGAATATCGAATGGTGGTTGACTACCGAGAACTTAACAAGAATACCATTCGAGAAGTATATCCAGCTTCCAATATTGAAGAAACCATTAATTCATTATGCGAAGGTAAATTATTTATTGTTCTTGACATGATGAATGGATACCATCAAGTGCCAATCGCTGAGAAATCGCGGCATTTAACAGCTTTTGTAACTCCGTGCGGGCATTTTCAATATAAACGCATGCCTTTCGGTCTAACTAACGCACCGGCGGTTTTTATGCGTCTAATAGCAAGCATGATTCGCGATGTGAAAAGTGATGGTATTATAGCATACATGGATGATATTGTTTTGTTTGGAAAAACGTTTTCCGAGTTATTGGATATTTTGGTTAAAATGTTAAAAGTATGTTTTGAAATGAAATTAACATTCAAATTAAAAAAATGTGAATTTTTTGTAAATAAAATTAATTATTTGGGACATTTAATAAGTTCAGATGGAATAAGCCCTGGTGAAGTGAAAACAAGTGCAATTAGAAATTTTCCTCCACCTAAAAATACTCGCGAAATTAAGCAATTCCTGGGTTTGACAGGATATTTTCGTCGTTTTATTGAAAATTATGCGCAAATAGCATATCCATTAAATCTGTTACAGAAAGAAAATTTGACATTTAAGTGGGGTATCAGTGAACAAAGTGCATTTGAAACATTAAAAACAAAATTATGCGAAGATCCAATATTAGTAATTTATAATCCAAAAGAAGACCACGAGCTACATAGCGATGCTTGTCAAATTGGCTTGGCTGGTGTTTTACTTCAGGTTGGAGAAAACCAACAGAA
Organism: Dryomyza anilis; assembly: GCA_951804985.1. Lineage (NCBI taxonomy): Eukaryota > Metazoa > Arthropoda > Insecta > Diptera > Dryomyzidae > Dryomyza > Dryomyza anilis. Next base: position 68,601,703 of record OX638131.1, read on the forward strand.
ACGCGCTGTGGCTTATTTCAGTCGGCAAACTACATTATTGGAGCAAAAATATCACAGTTATGAACTCGAAACATTAGCAGTGGTTGAAAGTTTACATCGATTTCGATATTATTTACTTGGTAAGCATTTTAAAATTTTTACCGACTGTAATTCCCTCAAGGATACGGCGAACAAAAGCAATTTAATTCCGAGAATTGCCAGATGGTGGCTGCGAATTCAGGAGTTCGATTTTCAGTTACTCCATCGACCAGGAACACAGATGGCTCATGCTGACGCGTTAAGTAGAAGTCCAGTTGACAATTCAACAGAGATGGAGACTGCTGGTTTAGATGTATTGATGATTGGAATGATAGAAGAGGACTGGATAACTACTTTGCAACGTCAAGATAAAAATATTTGTGAAATTATTAAAGCTCTTACCACTGTCGGCGATAAAAATAGAAAAAATTACGAAAAAGAATATTTTTTGAAGAATGATCGCTTATATAAGAAAACTGATAAAGGAAATTGTTTTGTTGTTCCAAATGGAGTTCGGTGGAGAGTAATTAAAACTGTACATGATGACGTTGGACATTTCGGGTTAGAAAGAACGGTTAGTCGACTACAAAAATTATATTGATTTCCAAGGATGTGTAAAATTGTTGAGAAATATATCAATAGCTGCTTGCAATGTTTGTGTAATAAAAGAGGAAATGACGAGACACGTTATCAAATTCATTCTATTTCTAAAATGGCTATACCTTTCTACACTATTCATGTCGATCATGTAGGACCGTTTCCGAAAGGTTTGAATGGAAATTTGTACATCTTTGGAATAGTAGATGCTTTTTAAAAAATTTTAATATTAAAACCGGTTCGTAACACAACTTCGAAATCGTGTATAAAAGTATTAATGGACGTAGCACAATATTTTGGAATGCCTACACAACTAATAAGTGATCGTGGAACTGCATTTACGTCAAAATTATTCGATGTATTTTGTCATGAGAATGGTATTAAGCATATTATGACGGCAGTAAGAACACCAAGAGCTAACGGTCAAATAGAAAGGTATTTTAGAACTGTGAATACAGCATTAAGCAGTATGTCAACGAAACCAGATGGTCGAGATTGGGAACAACATGTCTCATCACTGCAATGGGGATTTAATACGTCTGAACATCGTGTAACTCGTTGTACTCCACAGAAGTTATTATTTTCGTATACTCCAAGAAATTATTTGGGAAATGCACTTAGCATAGCAATGAATGAAGACAGTGATGAGGATGAAGATATTCCATTGGCTACTTTAAGAGAACGTGTCAAGAAACATCTAGATGAACAAAGTAAAAAACAAGCAGAAAAGTTTAATAATTGTCACAAACCGCCGAGGAAGTATCTGGTTGATGATCTTGTGTTACTTAAGGCTGAGCATCCAGCTACTGGTCAATCACGGAAGTTGCTGTCAAGATATAAAGGTCCTTATATAATAAAAAAAGTAATTGGAAATGACCGCTATGTCATAACTGATACCAACACAACTCAAGTAAACCAAAGACGGTTTGAATCGATACAAGCAGCAGACAAAATAAAGCCTTGGTGTGATTTAACTGATTTCTAGTATGGCGAAATCGACGAAAGGGGAGAAGATAGTTCATCAAGTGACGATTAACTGATTTGACTTCAGAGCAAGAGATGAGCAACTAGTTAACGATTTCAATTTTATAAACTTGCAATTAAAAACAAAAATAAGTATTATTATTTTTTTATATATCATGAATTGCTTATAAATTTAGTTGGTTTGAATTTTGTTAATAAAAAAAATAATGATGTTATCGAAGGACGTCTATTTGCAATCCGAGATATTTTTTTTTGTCCGTTTCTGTGTGGTTTGACAAACCGTGTGGTATTGTCAACAGTTGTGTCTGTGTGACAAAAAAAAAATCTGTGTGATAATTTCTTTGTGACAAAAAAAATCTGTGTGATAATTACTGTGTGACAATATCTGAGAGATAATATCTTTGCGACGATGTCTGTGTGACTGATGTCTGTGTGACGGTGTCTGCATGACACGATGTCTCTGTGACAAAAGCTGTGTGATAATGTCTGTGTGACGATGTCTGTGTGACAATATCTGTGTGATAAGGTCTGTGTGACGATGGCTGTGTGACGTTTTTTTTTTTGGATCTTGTGATATTTCAAATGAAAAACTGAGCTTTATCAAAAAAAAAATACAATCACTGGGACAGTGATGAAGTCGGATGGCCGAGTTATAATATGAAATATATACTGTGCGAGAGAAATCCCATCTCAATGCCTACTAGTTTAAATATACTACATTTGTAGCTTGTCGACACGGTTGTCGTTGAAAAGTTCAGTTCGTTTCAATAGATGACAATAAAAGGGCGTGTCGGCAAGTTGCTTACATTATACACTGTTCTACAAATTGATGGCTGTTGGCCTAATCTGGAATGAAACCTATCAATTCTGGTTGATTATATTATAAATTTAAATTTATAATATTGTTTTGTCGAGGCTGTTGTAGTAATACATATTGAACATTTTATTGAAATGAATGGCCATTTTAATCAAATACTTCATAAACAAAATTTAAAAAATATTCCGAAAAATTTCAGTGAGATAAAGTTAAACATTTTTTCGAAATTTTGACAGAAAACACATTGCGAACTAATATAAAAATGTTTTTTAAGAGAGCTTAGAGAATTGTGGTAATTTACTCTCTCGACACACTTTTGGTAGCACAAATTCCTTTTGAGTTTTTGCAAAAACTAATATCTGGACACAGATTTTTTTGCCAATTATCCGTAGGGCAAGGTTCATATTTTATTTTGTGATATAGGTTGCATCTGCAACATGTCGAAATCGTGCGATAACTTGCGATATAAAGTACCAAAAACGGCCTTTTTTGCAACTTTTACTCGATTTTGTGCAAAATCTCGATGTATAGGGAAAATTCCGAGTACGCAGCAAGAATCAGGAGACCGAAATCAAGCAGAATTGATAGGTTTCATTCCAGATTTAAATCCTTGTAGAACAGTGTTATTAGTCTTGTTCAGGCAATCGCCGAGTAAAGACCTGTGGGTCGATTCAGTCACTAGTTTACGATATCGTTGTCGTTAGTTTGCGAAAATTATTGTTAAAGTGATTCTTGAACTCATATTTAACAATTTGTATTGCCAAGTTAACGTTGATTTTGAAATCGTTATTGAGCTTTTCAACAATCGCAAACATGACATCGATTATAACGAGTATTAAATATACCCGTTATACTCACTGTCATGTTTAGTTTATTTCATAAATTATTTTGTCTAAATGAACGAAATAAATAAATCTTGTACACCACAGCTATAAGAAATGATTTTTTTTTTATTTCAAAATGTTTTTTTATATAAAAACCACCACAACGGTGTGACAAAAATATGACGTCATGTGCGGGTCGGTGTCATGGACCAGTGGGCTTATCATCTAAGTTTCTTCGATGCTTATTGCAGTAGTCTGAGACCATTGTCTCCTTCTCGACCTTAGTGTAGAGAAAGGACAGCTATAAGAAAAGATTTTTTCTTATTTCAAAATATTTTTTTATATAAAAACCACCACAACGGTGTGACAAAAATATGAGGCCATGTGCGAAACATAGTCGGGTCGGTGTCATGGACCAGTGGGCTTATCATCTGCGTTTCTTCGATGCTTATTGCAGTAGTTTGAGACCATTGTCTCCTTCTCGACCTTAGTGTAGAGGAAGGACTTCATCAGCTTCTTAGAGAATCGCGTTTCTTCTTTTCCTCATCCTCGGACAGCTTCTAGCCTTCCTTAATGACGAAAATGGAAAATCATTGTTTGTCATTCCAGTGAAGAATGGGACGTATTTCTGGTTTTTCTTCATGCGCGACATATAGTCGGTCCACGGCTTTATTCATCGCCGGATGCTGAGGTGTGCCCTTGTACGCCAAATACTTCTTAAAACGCTGTGAATTTCAAATATATATTTGAATTTTAAATTAATTGAAGTTTAAAACATACGGTGCTGCCGTATGTTACAACGTTGATTTACTAACGATTTTTGGGTTGTTAAAACTATGTTACAGAATCACTCGATCGTTACCGCAAGCTACAATTATCGTTACTTAACAATATCGCAAACTATTTACTGAATCACCCCACTGTTCTTTTACTACTCGTCGAGTGTTATTAGTGTTCACAGTATGTTAGTGTAATGTTAAAATAGTATTTTTACAAAAACAAAGTTATTTAAAACCTTTGTATTCAAAACACACAAAACTCAAAAGTGCTTGAAGAGCTTGTAGTGCTAATAAAATGAAAGCGGTTGAACCTCCTCCTCTTCCCAACCGGAATAAGTTCGCAGAACTTGATCCGGATTCAAAAAAACACTCAAACCAAAAAAATAAACGTCCTCGTTCTGAAGACTTTGTTCCCCTTCCGCTAATTAAAAATAATGATTATAATGTTCCACGATACTTAATAAAATCTGCTATTGGTCACAAAGACGCAGACAACGTTCGTCCTCTTTCCTCATATAACGCGTTTCATATAGAGAAAGGTCTCAATTTCATTTCATGCGAATACTCTGAGGTTACCGGTGATCTCATGATTAAGATCCGGTGATCTGTGATTACTTTTGATTTAATCGATCGTCCACAAAAAATAAAATAGGCTGGGAAAGTGTACGGGTGGATGAATACATACAAATCCGATGCATTGCGTTAATTGTCAAAAGCTTGGTTTCACAAAGAATCGCTGCAGAAATGTAAGGGCATGTGGAATCGCCCATACGTGCGAAGATTATTCAAACAAATTTTGTGTCAATTGCGACAACACACACTTCATTTGATGGAAACTGTCCCACTTTTTTGAAAGATAAGGCAGGAAATAAAATAAAAAATGACTAACGTTGCAACTCTAGAGAGACATGGAAGGTTTTCAACAGCAAGCCCGATGCACGTAAAATCAAGTATCATAAAAGTTCAACAAAAACAAGATCGATGACTGATATTGTAAGAAAACAAACAACATCTAACACATTTAAAAACAACCTACAAAATAAACCCCACACAACTCAAACAACAACACAATTACACTCGAAAATCCAACCAACTCCAAAATCAAAACAAATAACTCGAACAATAACAACACCAATATTAAAACAACGAAAAGCAACGAGCAAAAATCACCAAATGCACGAACACAAACAACAATAACAGAGCTGCAAATTTCAATAGATACAGAAACCAGTAATATAGAATCTATGGACACTGTAGATCTAAATTCACCACCCAGATCATCTCTATATGATAAATTTCCACAATCAAATACAATTATTACCCCAAATACACTACATAAACTCCAATCATCCCAAAACAACAACAAAACAAAAATTCACAAATATTTTTTTTATAATTTATATTTTAAAAATGGATATAGGTTTAAATTTAAAAATTTTGCAGTGGAACATACAAGGTTTCACCAATAATAAATTTGCCTTAGAGCTACTAATATCCAAACACAACCCAGATATAATCGCATTACAAGAAACACACGCCATACACAAAAACTTAAAATTTTTTCATCTTCCACAATATAATGTTAATGTTTTCCACTTTAATAAAGACTATTCCTATGCCAAATCTGGTATAGCAATTTCTGTTAAAAAAAAATATAAACGCATCACAACATAAAGTTTCCACAAATAATCTTCTTTTCCAATCAATCACTGTACACGGTATTGTCGACCTGAACATTACGAACATTTACAAAGAATGAGACCTTTATCTTACACCTTAGTCGCTGAAATTCATAAGTTCAGAGGTCACCATCTATTGATTGGTGGCCTAAATTCACAGAACACGTTATTGGGTTCACAAAGCACATTCAATAGTAGTATAATATGGGAAAATTTTGCAAATGATCGCAACCTGTCCATTTTAAATGATGGGTCCCCTACACTCTTTAGCACAAGAAACACATTAACAGCAGTCGACGTAGAGATGGCCAGCACAGATCTGGCCCCTACTCTGGCCTGGTCTTGTTTTCCTCAGCCGGAAGAATATACCAATTATTTTATGCAATAATGAAACACCAAAACAAAAAAAGTATATTTCACGTTTTTAGATTCCAAAGCAGATTGGTCTTTGTTTGAGCAAAAAACATCTGATTTCAATGCAATGTTTTCTGAAACCTCAAACATAAATAAAGACGCAGCTGTGATAAAGAAAGTTTTAAGAATGTCTGTAAATGAATCCATTTCAATTAGTAGAAAACCAGAAAACCGTTACAGTCCGGTTTGGTATAACTCTAAAATTGGAAAACTAATAGGATTAAAATACAAATCATGGAAAATATTTAAAAGAACAAGAAATATATCGAATGCGATCATCTATAGAAGGCCATGTGTCAAAGTCAAATGGGCTTGTAAGCAAGCCAAAAATCAAACATGGAATAAATTTTTAAATTCACTAAATCCAACGATGAACAATCGGACTTTATGGAAAAAAGTAAAAAATATTAGATGCAGGTCAATATCAAATTTCCCTACTATTTTGGATAATGGTGCTGTGTTGGGCCCACCCGGAATGTATTGCTAATGCATTTGATGTGGGGATCCATTGGTTCTGACAGTTCATTTAAACCTGAACTAATTTTAGAAAAAAAAAACAATGTGACATTGGCTTCGTTTATGCCGTACGAGTTTAGCCCAGGTTAAACTGAGAACAACTCTTCCCAACATAAAATTTTAGTCTTAGCAGTTTATGCCGCTATGTTTCTAACCCACATTAAGTTTTATTTGTCATAAAATAAATGTCAAATAATTTTCACAATTTGTACAAGTTCAAACGAAAAAACTACAATAAAAATGATATTAAAAATAAAAGATTGTAAAAATAATTCTGTGTTGTCGCGATAAAACAATAAAAAGAAGTCGGGGGTCCGTCGAAGAGGGGATTCGTAGCATTGCGTGTGCCTGAAGAGTTGTTTAGTGATGAATTATGAAGTAAATTGCAGCATCTGTCGAAGGTTTATCCCGACAGATACCATTTTCCGTTGAGAAACAAGTTCAAATGGCCCATTAAAAATTTGGAATAGTGCGGTGTGTACCGCGCAGTAGAAGAAACTGTTGAACACTTTGCAATTTTCAATGAAACTAATTGTTTCTTAAAAACTTCAGTTTGTTCTCTTTATTTTAGCTTGCATTTAAATTTTTAAAATAATTTTTTAAATATATGGGCCCTATTATGATTAGCGAAGCGAATGGTTTTGGCGAAGCGAACGTCCAAAAAGCTATTACGGTTACATTCGCCAGACTTCATTCGCCAAAAAACGGGAAAAGTTAAGCGAACGTAAAAAAACATGCAACACTCAACCGATTTTCATTCGCTTCAAGTGTCAAAATCAAGCGAATCAACAGTTCATGTGACGAATCGGCGAACGTATCTTTATCTATTGTTTTTCAGTTTTTCTTTTGATTTTTAATTTTTTTTCTTTTGTGCTTTTGTTTATTAGGCTTTTTCTGATTTTCAATTTATTTTATCCTTTAGTTTTTATAGAAGGATGTCTGTAATTTTGAGTTTTTTGTGACCTAACTAATAAACGTAAAAAAAAACAATTTTTTTCACACTTTTTATTTTGGTTTTAAACTTAACACTAATAAAAGAAATGTCTGGAACTGCTCCGACTGCTGCTGGGGATGCAGCTTGGTTCATCGCGCGAAGTTATTTGTGCCACAGATGAATGCTTCGGAGGACAGACCACCATCACTGTAACTTATTGTAGTCTTCCTCCTCATCGTCGCTCGAGCTTTCTGCACACCGCATTGGCTTCTGTTTAACACGCTCTTCTTTGATTGCGTTGGGCCCATCGTTTTTTTGGAACATTTTTATTATTTTTCTAAACAAGTATATTCACATCAGCTGTTTCGAAACTCTAGGGTTTCTTTAAATTAAAATAAAAGAAGTATTGCTCTAAATAAAAAAACTACTTTTTTTAATAAAAAGTATTTATTTTGATGTAAAAATAATTCCAATATTAACATTTAAAAACATATTTTACTGTACATTTTAACTAATTTGAATTGTTCCGAAGTTTATTTGGATACTTTTTAATCTTTTATAGACAAAAAATAACAAAAAACCGAAAAAGTATTATTGTTCTGAATCGAGTTAACGTTTTTTAAACCATAAATAATATTAAATGGTTTTTTTAATAATAAAAAAATAGATATTAAGATAAAATAGTATCTGTTCTAAAAAAAAGGCAGTACTAAAAGTACGCAACATGATACTATTTTTTTCAACTCTGAAATGGTAATTCTATCCATCAATGTCGTAAGTGTTGCTCACTTTTAAAACCATAAAAATTAGTACATTCGCCAGTTCATTCGCCAAATTGCGTTCGCTTCGCCAAAGCGTTCGCTTCGCCAAGTACATTCGCTTCGCTAATCATAATAGGCCCCTATAATTATATTTCAAAAATGACAACAAATGCGTTGTCATACTGAAAATTGAACTGTTCTCAGATTATTTTAATACGATTCGTTTCGCCAACTGAATCGTGTTATTTGAATGTATATATGCCGCATTTTTATCTCGAGCTAAGCGTTAGCATCGCAAATACTTAAGAAACGAATCTGCAGATTATACAGCAACATCTTTTTTTTATTATTATTCGTTTATTTTCATCAAATAGAGTATACAATCTCTTACAGACTACTTAAATTCTAACAATAGACTTGACTTAAAATTAATTCATGAAAACATGTAACAATAAATATATATATATATATATATATCCGCGGTAGCTCAGTGGTTAGTGCGTTGGACTGCGAGCCAAAAGGTCCCCGGTTGAAGCCTGGACTGGGGCTAACAACATCTTTTCATAGAAACATTTTTCTATACCGCGCTACCTCTCGTCAGTAAATGGCAAACCTACGAGAGTAAACACGCACGCACACGCACAGCTCAAAATGGTGAGAGAGCTCGGCCGAAGTTCTATACAGGACTGTAGCGCCAAACTATTATTATATATATATATATATATATATATATATATATATATATATAAACCAGAAAAAAAAAAATAACAACAGTGCCTAAGTATTAAGAGATGCGATAAGACTAGTGAGATTTTCCTTAAATGTGTTTCTAGAGGTAGAACAAAAAATATCGATAAAGGGTAACAGTGTGTTTGATTCCCTAAAACAGCGAGAAACAGGTTCATTAAGATCGTAGGAGGCGCGATGATATGCTTCTCGTAAGTGAAATTGACAGCAGGAGGTTACGAGAAGGTGTATGAAAATTGATTAGACTTAATAAATCAGGGCAATTAATTTGGTGATGAATAAGATCACTTATGAATAATATTGAGAACGTTTTGCGACTTTGATCAATCATGCTTAGGTTTATTAAGGCACATCTTGTGATATATGATGGAGTTTCTAGAAGATGCCACCTGTATATATGCTCTTTAAAAGTAAGACGGTGATCAAGCATGGTTCCCAAGTCCTTTACTGATGTTACGCGTGCTAGGACAGTATTGGAAATTGAATAGTTTCTCAAAATCGGCGAGGTCATACTGCCAAAAGTTACGCATTGACATTTAGATATATTGAGTGGAAGATTGTTTTTTTCACACCAAGTTGCAACCGAGTTTAAATCAGTCTGAAGGTTGTTAGTTTCCTGATCTGAATTTATAGACCGGTACAATTTGAGGTTATCAGCGAATAGAAGACATATACAATGCGTTATTACTAATGGGAGATCATTAATAAATAATAGGAATAACAATGAACGGGGTTTCTGCGCTTTAGCAAAACAAGAGACAAATTTGTAACAGTCGATCTACCTGATAGAAAACCATGCTGGTAGGGTGATAAAATGTTTTTGACCAGATACGACAATTTATCATTTATAATTTTCTCAAAAACCTTGGGTATGACGGACAGTTTACAGATCGGTCTATAGTTTTGGACATTCTGTTTTGGTCCTGATTTATGGATAGGAACTATGAGTGAAATTTTCCAGTCATCTAAAAAAATACCATTTTCAAGAGATTTGCCAAAGATAATATGAAGTGGTGAGATTAATGATCTTGCACAGTTTTTTTATCAAAAAAGGGCAAATACCATCTGGACCCTAAGAAGGATTACTCTTTAAACTATTAAGAGCCAATTCAATATCCGACTTTTCGATGACAACCCAAGAAACATTTTAACTGAGCTCCGTAAACAAACGGAATCACAATTCTGTTTGTAACGGTACGGTTACGGTACGTACAAGTCGGATCCGTCGATACGAAAATTTACGGCATGTCAAATAATTCCAGTCCGTTTAAATGCCGTTTATAGTCCGTAATTCGAACCGTTTTCACTCCGTAGTGACGTATACGTTTAGGGGCCTATTATGATTAGCGAAGCGAATGTACTTGCCGAAGCGAACGCAATTTGGCGAATGAACTGGCGAATTTACTAATTTTTATGGTTTTAAAAGTGAGCAAACATTGACGTATAAATGACGAATTTCAGAGTTGAAAAAAATAGTATCATGTTGCGTGCTTTTAGTACTTCCTTTTTTTAGAACATATACTATTTTTTTTAATATCTAATTTTTTTGTTATAAAAGCCTTTTTATATTATATTATAATATTTTATATTATTTATGGTGTAAAAAACGATAACTCGATTCAGAGCAATAATATTTTTTCGGTTTTTTGTAATTTTTTGTCTATAAAAGATCAAAAATTATAAAAATAAACTTCGGAACAGTTCACATTATTTAAAATGTATAGTTAAATATGTTTTTAAATTTTAATATTGGTGCTATTTTTAATTACAATTAAATACTTTTTTTAAAAAAGTATTTTTTTTTATTTGTAGCAACACTTTTTTTATTTTGTTTTAAAGAAACCGTAAACTTTCCAAACAGCTGTTTACTACATGATGTTTTCTTGAAAATATATGAAGTTAACAAATTGGGTCAACATTGTAAGTTAAAAATAAATAATTATAAATTTCTTTAGTTGTATATTGATTATTTTAGATATGCCATTGCCATTATGCCATGGCAGAAGTGAAAAAGGAACCAAGTGATGGTGTTACAAATAACTACAACACGCAGCAGTCCAGCGAAAATCATAAAGATGCAAATATTCCAAAACGCATTGGCTTGCTCACTCCAGCCGATGATTTTCCAAAACTACTCAAACTACACATACTGCGTTTGGACAATAAAACGCTGCGTGATGCTAAATTTCAACTTTATGCCACCAAACCTTTGAATGCCACAAAGGTCTCCGATGCTTTGAAGGTGCTGCGCAAGTGCAGTCTCGATTTTAATGCTTTTGGCGAGTACAACGATTGGTTGCGTGCCTTGAAGACGCAGGTTTGCAAGTAACATCTCTTTGATTTTTGGCAAAATCACATTACCAAATACGAGCTGGGTTTGTGTGTGTCATCGGTGAATTGTCGCTCGATGAGAAATTGGATTGGCAACAATTTTATAAAATTGATACCGGTGCGCTGCCGGATGATTTGGAAATGACTGATGAGTCGGTGGATGCACATGTAATTATTGTTTAAGCTTCTACGTGTTTTCTTTAGATGTTAAGTTTTCTTTCAAGTTTTTGTTGAAATCTGTTGTATTTTTTTCTTTTAGATATGCTAAGAATTTCAAATTCGTTTAGTGCATTGTACGCGAAACATATTGAAAAATCTATTAACTATTTAAATAAAGAAATATTAATGAAATCTTTAAGATGATTAAGAGGTAATTTTTACATAAAAAAAATCAATAGGTGACTTAATAAAGAAAAGGTTCGCCGATTCGTCACATGAACTGTTGATTTGCTTGAATTTGACACTTGAAGCGAATGAAATGTAGTTGAGTGTTGCACCTTTTTTTTACGTTCGCTTGACTTTTCCCGTTTTTTTGCGAATGAAGTCTGGCGAATGTAACCCGTAATAGCTTTTTGGACGTTCGCTTCGCCAAAACCATTCGCTTCGCTAATCATAATAGGGCCCTTAAACTCCGTCTGCTACGGGTACACCGTTTTTATGTCGTATGTAGTCCGTTATGTACGGACACCATACACCGATTTTATTCCGTTTTCACTCCGTTGTTGTAGCAGTGTAGCAGATGTGCATGTGAATCAAAATAAATTATGTAAGTTAATTTCACATACAATTAATAATAGATTTGATGGTAATAATATCTATTTAGATAATTAATGAAAAAAAAACATTGTCGCAAACTGCTGTATTGGACATGAATCTGAAATACATTTGTTTTGTCATATTGCAACTATGACCTAAGGAAATTCAGCAAACGTTCGAGCAGCCAGAACCTGGCGGGTTTCAAAACTCCTAAAGCTTCTTTAGAATAATTCTACGACATAGTGCTGCAAAAACAATTGCTGCTGCTCAAGAATTACGTTTGTTGGTCGCTGTCTCCGGCAGTATCAGTACCCATCAATTTTAAAAAATTATTTCAACAAAAATTATCAAAGGTAAGTAAAATTGACACTTGAAACCATTGTTGCCATTTTGTAGGACATTTTTATATTTGTGGCATGGTTGCCAGCTCTATACAAAATTTATCATTTGTGGTGTTTTTAAATTTCTATAGAAAAAAGGAAATATTGAAATATATTTCTATATATATATATGTATACATAAATTATTTCGTTTCTCTGATTTCTAATAATAATAATAGTTTGGCGCTACAGTCCTGTATAGAACTTCGGCCGAGCTCTCTCACCATTTTGAGCTGTGCGTGTTATATTTTCATAGGCAATGATTTACTCTCGTAGGTTTGCCATTTACTGCCGAGAGGTAGCGCGGTATGTTTCTATGAAAAGATGTTGTTAGCCCCAGTCCAGACTTGAACCGGGGACCTTTCGGCTCGCAGTCCAACGCACTAACCACTGAGCTACCGCGACTACTGATTTCTACTAGTAGTTAAATTACATTGGTTAGAAATTTCTTCTGATTAATAAGTTAATAATAAAAAACTGTTTAATTTGTTTATTTATTTACAGATATTAAAATCCAGAAATTCAAAGATGCAGATGATACTACAGTAATTTAAAGGATACATTTTTAAATATATTCATTAATATAAATTGTTTTAAGTAATTTAATTTTTTTATTGTTGTTTCAATTGTACTTATTTTGTCATTAATTTTAGTTTATAACAAATCCAGTATTTTAAATGCAGATAAATATATAGTAACAATTATTTGACTGTATTTATTTTAAATAAATTAAAACTTTTAGATTAATTTTAAAGTAAATATATGAATAAATAAGATATTCCGTATTTTTAAAAAAATACGACATAAAATCGTACCGTTTACGGTACGTTTTTTAATACACTCAACGGAGTCGACTCTGTTTCATAGAAATTATACGGACCGCATACAGCACAGAAACGGAACGTCGACTACGGAGCTCACTCCTTTTTATTTTGAAAATACGGTACGTTAACGGTGCGTCGATACTGTATTAAAAACGTTTCGAACACCGTTTTCGATGTCACGTTTTATCCGTTCTCCCGTACGGTACGTTTACGGAATCTGATTCCGTATTACTGTGCCGTTAATGGTACGTATACGGTACGTTTTGTTTCTTGGGAAGATTTCCAATGTTCAATACTGACTGTGTGGTGCTAACAAAGTTATTATCGTTTAGTTTAGAATTGGTGGAGTAAACTGATTTATAGTATTCAGCAAAAAAATTATAGACAGTCAACGTATCATCAGAACCAGAATCCATGAATTTCATGCAATTTGAGAGACCAGCCGATTTCCTAAAAATCCAGAAGTATTTACTATCGAGTTTAAGTCTAGATTCAGCGGATCTAATGTAAGAGCGATATAGGAATTTATTAAGCGTATCAAATTCATGTTGGTATGTTACATAAACGTGTTTCAATTCACGACAGGTATTATTTTTATTATAGCGTTTAAACGCTTTATTTTTCTTTTTTTTGAGAGCTATTAATCTGCTATGGTAATTGAGTCCTTAACAATTGTAGAAAATTTAGAATACATTTCAGCCAAATCCATATCTGATAGGATATTTTCCCAAGTTATTGAACTGAGATACTTGTTCATAGCTTGTTCTTATCTTAAACTACGGGACATAGTAATAAGGCTTAACAATATTAACAATTTGCTTAAAATTATCTGTTCAAGGAAAAAAGGTCCACACATAATACAGCCATTGCAATTTGGACATCCCAGACGAACAAAAACAAAATTAATGCAGCACTACATAGACGCCCTACGAAGCAAGATATCACAGCTTTGATTGGATGATTCAAAACAGGTCAATAAATCTCGCTGCAATATCAATTACCATATCAACACATGGCCTTCATGAACCAATATGGTCGCTGTTGGGAGAATATATTGATTCAAATTATAAAAAATATTGTGGTCTTAAACAAATCAATTTGCTGCTAAGTACAAAAAATGTACCTATTCCAATGAAACCGACAGGTGATCCAACCGTGGATCAGTCAAGTATAAGCTTTAATTGCACATTAAGCAAACACAACAAGCACATTTTACGATTTTGTTATCTCTGGTCTTGACATAAATGTGCAAATAAAATTACTTTGGATACAGGACATGTTGGTATTCTTGGGAACGAATACGCTGATATAACAACCAAAAAACACAATATCGATGCTTCTCATTAACATTATCCCATTTCTGGACAGTATAATGATAATTTGTCACAATGTGATGCAATCAGAAGAATATCAGGATACCTGGAATATCTCTACGTCTTTCATGCGGCAACATAATCCTAAAACCACAAGACCAAATTATAATACAAGATTCACTCGTGATGAATGTATAAAGTTAGCAAGGATAAGAGTAGGCAAAACGCTATTCAACACCAAACAAATATTTGACCAAGGAATACAAAAGCAGTGTGACACTTGTCAAATGAATCTTTCCGTTGACCACAGTTTTAAAAATCAATATTAACGAGTTCATATAATACACTCTAAGAAATCAGATTTAGGAGTAGTGAATTTGCTACATGTTTTGTACATAAACACATTTAAGTGTGTAAAAAAGACGTCTAGCACACACACATTTATGTGTAACAAGATCATTAGCTGGCGCGAACCATAGACAACGCGAACGCTCTTGTCTGCGCCATTTCAGAAGACTCTAAAGAAAAGAAAACTTTTTTTTATTTTAAATAAAATATGTAAGAGGCGGATCGTTGGTGAAAGTGAATTTAATTTGTGTGCAATTGAAATGATATCTCCCAAGGTGTACATTTATGTTTGCGGATATTCGTTAAAGTGTTGGGAACTCTTTCATTTTGTGTACAGAATTTTTTTTAATGTTTGTTGAATCCGCCCCGTTAAGATGATATAAAGTTTTCTAATAATATTTAACCTTAAAAATCTACCCATTCTGTTGTGCTTTTTTAACACGCATTATGTGAATATATAAAGGGTTTTGTGAGTATTTTTTATTCATAAAATTGTATTTTGACACTACAGATGTGTACTAGATTTACATACTTTTGTGTGTACATTTTATTTTTACACATTCGTTGTAATTTACTATATTAATAAGAGGAAACCTACATTTTTTATAGTAAATTTTTCTTAGTGTAGGTGATTTTTTTTTTAAATCGACATCACTATTCTAATTTGTTTACTTTGTTTTAATTATAATGAATTGATATGAGATATTGAATTTAAAATAAGTAACAAAAGGCATACTTATATATTGTATATGGCCAATTAGCTATAAATCTAACATTTTAATGAAACAAAAAGATGTTTTTGGTACATCAAACTGAAAACTACCATACTACACAAATAAGTGTGTTCACGAAATATGAGACAATTCTACAATACTGCTAATGTGCATCGTCAACTGCTCCATTTTGTTTTATATGAGCACTACCTATAATCAAAAAATAATATACAGCTTCAACAAATAGTCGGCTTTTTGGCAAATCTTCCATATAATTGTATATCAAAAGTCGACTACTATCTTAAGTTATACATTTTTTTTTTGATTATTGCTAACACTGTAAATGTGCAGTTTAAACACCCCTCGTTGAGCGATCATTCTTAAAATTCATCAAAAAAAAAATTTAAAAATCCATCAAATAAATTATCTTACTCTTGCAAATAATGGATAATGGTTAACACCACTTCTACTGCCGAAAGTATCGAAAATTTCAATAATTTTAGAAAGATTCTTCCAATCTCTTTTTAACATGCAGGTTCTAGCAATCTTTAATATAGAGCCATATATATGACATTGTAAAAAATCTTTGCCATACAGTTTATGAATGTATGTTAAGCAAGAATTATTTTTGTCTAACCATACAGGATCTTTCTCATTCAGAATAAGATCCAATGCTCTAAAAAGCTTTTTACGTGGTATTTTTTTAAAAACTTTATTTTTTATTTGACACTTTTTAATAAATTTATCTGAATGTTTCATTTTGTTTTATTAGCGGCAACCAGCGTAGGGTTGCAAACTCAACATCGATGTTTTCGTAACATAGATATTTTTGTCTGCGGAATCGATGTTTGACATCGATGTCGATAAATATGATACATCGATGTATCGACGTCAGTTTTTGCCGATTTTACGATGTTTTCAGTTTTCTTCAATAAAAATTTATTATCTATTTCTAACGTTAGATTTTTTCGTCATAGAATATTCTAGTACTTGAAACTTTATTTGTTGCAATGGCATTACAAATTTAGTAAGTGAATTCAAAACCAATAGAGCAAATTCTGTAAATAAGAGTATTGCATTTTTTATATTTTAGATTTTTCTTACAAATGTTTTTTGTATTTTTCCTAAAATTTTAATTTTTTCTTTAAAACATAGTAAATGCACATATACACCCAGGGAAAAAGTTTATCGAAAATTATTCTACTTTTCACATGAAAGAATAATAGAAACAAAGATTGCGCAGAACGTTGTTCAAAACTTGAATCTTCTGCGCATGTACGTAGAAGTTTTTTGACAGCTGTAATTTTTTCATTGTGTCAGAATGTTGTTGTAAAAACAAAACATTTCAATTATTTTTGAAAAAATTGCGTGTGATTAATAGATATGTGTGCAAAACTGCACTGAATCGGCCATCAAAACTAAAAGATAAGAAACCACCATCGAAATCCTCTAAAAACAAAATAATTCAACAGCATTTGTGTAGCTCCGGTCAGGATAACAAATATATATTTTAGATTTGAAATTTAAATTAACTGCTATCCACCCAAGCCCATGTACAGCAATGTCTTGATCAGCACGAGAGTTGATACCCCCACTAAGGAAACTGACGGAAGCCTGCTTCCCACCAATTGTTTTGGGCAAAAATGTAAATAAAAAAAATTTCAATGAAATAAATATTTGTATTTTATGAAATGTCTAAATTTAAATTTCCTTAACTTGACATTCCATACTTTTTGACGTCAGCAATACAGGGTGTACATGCGCAATGCGTAATCTTATTGTTCTATTATTCTTGTTTCATATGCTTTTACTACACCCAAAAAAAATATTGTACAATTAAAAAAAAATTGTCTTTATTATAACAAGACATCTTGTTAATTTAGAGATATCTTGTTAATACAAAAACAATAGTATTGTAAAACTTCAAGATATTTTAAATTGACGCACTACAAAGTATTGTTAATATCAAGTGACATTATGTTATATATAAATGAAAATGAACTTATAACAACAATATTATCAAGTCACTTATAAAAAAAATTCTCGTTGGAATAATAACGCTATTCTTTCAATTTATTATATTTAATAAAAAGCATAATTTTCATTTCTAGAATTTATTGAACAAATTAGAAAATATAATCTTGTGATTACTCGGGTATTAACTTTTCGAACTAGCCGGATAGTTATTTTGTTTCTTCGTCTGGTTTGTTCATATGTCTTTCCGTCCGTTGGCTAAATGTCGGAAAGTGAAAGCAGACCGCACACTTTTATTCATTCATTTCTGAACAATTTCATTATTAAAAATAGGTCGCACAGAGATATGAACGAACGGTCAGGCGAAGAAATTGACTACGGGTGGTTCGAATTGTTAATACCTCGATATTACATATTTTAACTACCCGGGTATTACACGGGCTTTCGTTGTTCATGTTGCTGCATTTTTTTGTGATCCTTGTTGCTGAATGTCCACATGCAAATACAAATTATATTATCAGAATCTTTCCTTTCTTTATTTTTAATCGTTACCTGTGTTTGTCTTCAATTGTTCTGATTTATTGTTTACTTTTTATTTAATTATTTGTCCATGTGACAGCGTCACATTCTTAATTATTTTTTTAAAATCTATTTTTATTAACAAGAAAAATATCTTAGCATTATAAATGATGTTGTAACTCAACAAGACTACATGTGTTTTAATTAATAAGAATCTTGTTGCAACAACAGGAATGTTTTTATAACACAAATATTTTTTAAGAGAAATTTAACAAAGCTGATCTTGTTAATAGTACAACAATGTTTTTTTTGGGTGTATGAACAATAACAGTTTATGATTTATATGAATTGGATTGATCATTAATATTTATAGTGAATTGTGTGTCAAATCTTTTTCAACTGTCGGAGAGAACATTTTTCCAATCATTTTTGTACATCTTTAAATAAATTTTGTACAAATTTAAATAAATATTTTTAATAAATTATAACTTGTTGTAGCTGTTGTTATTTGTACAACATTCAGCAGCACGTAACGAAATTTCGTATTGCACAGCGTCAGCGATTATAGCTCTTAGGATGCGATATCGGCATTTTTGTTTCTTGAAATGCAGTAGAATCTCCTGTATAATTTGCTCAGCGTCTGCGCCAGGTGTGTCTCCTTTAAACATGGAGTTGGATTGTTGTAGCAAATATGTGCAATAATTCCTCGTGGATATTTAATGCTGAACTGGGTTGCTGGCGGTCCTTGCGGTCGTTTGAAGCTCCAAGTCCGTGAACATTTGCACAGGAGCGGAAGTCATTCGGCAGATTCGATCACGCTAAGAACCGTTCTGCTGCGTTTGCGACTGCTACAGCGCAGTAAAAAATTTGCGCGAGACTGCGCCAGAATGTAGGAGGTGCTATTTAATTTGTTTTTTTTTTTGTTATTCAAATGTAATAAATACATATACGAAATAATTTGAAATGTCAGTCTTTCCATTCATTTGTTTCTGAAGTAAATATGTTACAAATTTATATGCAGCAGATTATAAACAAAAAAAAATTATTACACATAGTAAATTCAAATTAAACATAGTAAATTTGTGATATTTGACAATTTTAAATAAGTACTATGAAAAATAATGTTTTTACTATATTTAAATTTGACTTCATATCGTTAAGATCTATAACAAATTTACTATGAATCCTAACGGATTTACAATGTTTTTTCCCTGGGTGTATAAACTCTAGGGCGATCTAAAAAACAAAAGTTCGAAATAGTTATGTTCCTACCCGTTCAAATCAACCCAAGAAACATTTATACGGAGCATACGACACACACGGAAATACAATACCGTCATTGACGGCATGTTCACGGATCATTGAGCTTGTATCCGTCGTAGCATATACGATTACGCACCGTTAACGTACCGTCAAATCGGACGACTCCGTTAGAATTCCGTTTTGCTCCGTATTTCTAAATAACTCCGTAAGATATGCGTTTTGTTGTAGTCGTTTACGGTACCGTTGAAACGGAGTACTCCGTAATGTGTCTGTTGAAACGGAGTACTCCGTAAATTTTCCGTTTATACTCCAATTCAACGGCACCGATTTTCTTCCGTTATTGGTGTACATTTCAATTCATTTGACTTTGTGAACATGAACAATAAGCTCGGAGGATTACAGTTTGTGAATGCCTCTCTCGAAGACCAAACAAGATAAGTGAATAAAATAAAAATAAAATACACATTTATTCAAAACATCTTTGCCGAATTTACATACATTTTCAGTTCAATATTTTGAGAATCTTCGATGGCTTCAAACGTCTTTCAATTCAAAAAGGACTATATCTAAGAGAGAAAATGTGGTATAAAGTTTGCGGAAAATGTGCGATGCTAAATTGTCTTGGCTTTTTGGCTGATAAACGTCCATCACTAAACATTGCACCCTACATGGAGACTCATTCAAGCCCTATGACAACTGCAATCCAGTTAAAGTGATAAAATGATTATTGTTTTGGTCTTTGTTGACACGAAATCGATGATGGAAATACCATGTGGAATTTCAGTAGATTACAAAATTATTAACACCAATTATGTTGGTTGGTAAAAATTGTATGTTTCATATTCAATTTTATTCATAATAAGTTTGTTTCTTTTAAATAAAAATATGCAAGAGGTCATTTAGTATACATTGTATGGTATGAAAACGGTGTTTTTAATCCATTCATTCCTTTTTTTATATAGATCTACGGTACGTTAACGGACCGTCGAAACGCATTCTCAACGGACTCACTCCGTATTTTGTCCAGAATGGCGGTCCGTTAACGGACCGTCAAAACGTAATATCAACGGATGCACTCCGTATTTCATCCAGTTTGACGGTCCGTAAACGTACTGCCGAAACGTACTCTCGACGGACTCACTCCGTTTGTAATCCAGTATGACGGTCCGTTAACGTACCGTTGAAACGTACTCTCAACGGATTCGAAATCCGTTTCGATGTTCCTCTTTATCCGTTCACTGGACCGTATTCGTATCCAGAACACGGAACGTTTACGGAATCGTATTCCGTATTGCTGTTCCGTATACGGCACCGTTAACGGACCGTTTTGTTTCTTGGGAAGTATAATAGAATAATAACATTACACATTGCGCAAGTACACCCTATATTGCTGACGTCAAAAACTATGGAATGTCAAGTAAAGGAAATTTCAATAGTGACATTTCATAAATTACAAATATTTATATCATTGAAATTTTGTTTTTGAAAACATTTTTGGCAAAAAAAAACATTGGTGGGAAGCAAGCTACCGGCAGTTTCCTCAGTGGATGCATCATCTATTGTGCTAATCAAGACATTTCTGCACATGGGCATGAGTGGAAGGCAGCTAATTTAAATTTAAAATCTAAAATATAGAGGGACCATAGCAACATAAATGCTGTTGCATTATTTTGTTTTTACCGCATTTCAATGATGGTTTCTTATTTTTTTATTTGTAGTTGCCGATTAAGTACTGTTTGGCAAACATGTCTATTAATCACATACAATTATTTTAAAAATAAATTATATATGTTGTTCACTTTGCAACAACATTCTGACATAATGTAAAAATTACAGTTGTCAAAAAACTAGAACGTACATCCCAGCCGGCCAAACTATCATAAACGACATCGTAAATGATAGCAAATATTCGTAAATAATGAATAAAACAATCGTATACGAGAATCGTAAGTGATTCGAAAACGCATACAGTTTCGTTCTTAATGGCTGCATTCAACTACCTCAGAAGTGGCGAAACTGCTCAATAACTAATCGCTCACTGTTTTTAAATGCACCGCTATCTCAGCTGTCAATTTACAAATTAATTTATTATTAATATTTTACTAAAGTTACATACAACTCTTTAATTGATTGAAAACATATTTTCCAATCTAAATTACATTTGTGTTCATAAATATTTGAGTAAAATGTCATCGAATGTCATCGATAACAAACGCAGCGCAAATGTAGCGCTAAAATTGTATGCTGGATAAAATGGCGACCGCTCACTAAACATGTTGAGTGTAGCATGCCATGCAAGCTCATGCCATGCAAGCTCAACAGCTCCACAACTGCTGAGGTCGCTGAATGCAGCCAATGTGTCCGTCGTAATGAGGTATCATAAACGAACAAAAAACAGTCATATCCCAATAAACCAAAAACCTGGATATTAAGTGTATATTGAATGTATATTGAACATGTATATCGAAGCTTTCACTGGGGAAAAGCGTTCAACTTTTTGTAATTGTAAGCTTCAAAACCATAGCTTTCTCCAGCAAAACTGGTAGCTTTTTATCCAATTGAATCTAGCCTTTACCTAAACTTGAATTCCGTCATTCAACATACCTTCGAGGTTTAACTTATTTGTAAGCTATAAATAAAACGTGATTCGACCTTCAAATTACACTGGAATTCAAGCGCATATATTTTCCTAATTAAAGGTTTAAATAAAAAATAAAAGACAACGCATATAAGTTATAATACTATATATTTAAAGGAATTAAAGTATGTTCTACAGCTGGTACAGCACCTGCACCGGTGGCAGTGTACAGGAACTTCTTGTAAAATCTACGACGTGCCGCAAAGATCAAACTAGTGAATCCAATTGCGCCACTGCGATGTATAACTTTGCCAGGTTCGCGTAAAATATCAATTTTGTCTGCGAATGAATGAAAGTATATTAATATTTCATAAACGTATTCGTAAACTTTGGCCACTTACTTTGTATATCAGCTCATCGTGCATTTTCCGTGCAGTAGAATTCTCGGGATGACTTTCGTGTTTGGACCTGCACTTATATATTAACTGATTTGTCTGTTTGCTAATTCAAGCGAAAAACAATGATCTCACTGTTTGTGGACATTTAATTTATCACGTCACTGGGTTGCCAGTGAGTAATTTTGTGTAGTGAATTTCGTGTCAGCTTTCGTGTTAACTTCGAAAACCAACGTTGGAATAACATTCATTTCTTCGGCTTGATCATGACATTACATCCACACTGGTTGTAAAAGAAAAGTCTCCAAATTTATCGAACCATAACTCATTGCTTATTGGGATATGATAAATGTTCGATTGTTTAAGGTCCATTCATATCAGACAGCACGTTGCGTATCACGCTCGTAGCGTATCATGCACGACAAATATTCTTCAGTACATTTTATATGAGCGTGTTCATATCATACGTTTTGGGTCCGTTCATGTACGTATCGTACCATGCAAAATATTTTTGCAGGAGTCTGCCGCATGCACTGTTGTAAAAATCTAAAATTTTTAATACCTTTTCGTGTTTTTCTTATGAAATGTTGATATTGTATACACTTATAACTAACGTCAAATATTTAAATCAATCAAATAATTATAATATAAAGTTTTGCCAAACTTATCATCGTTGCACGCGTTCACGATCGTCCTCGAGCTCCTGGTCCCTCTTAACATCTCCAAACCTTTGGAGCAACCGCGCACTAAAAGGAGAGCCTTTTGACTGCGTTATGGACATCTCCGGTGCAAACATTTGAGCTAGCGTGCACCATCAGCTCCACCACCACAATGGAGACAGGACTGAATAGATAACGGCGCAAACATTTAGAGCAAGTGCGCACCATCAGTTACATCACCGCTATGGAGCCACAACTAATTTAAACATAGAAGCAAAATAAAAAATTGAATCTGAAGTTTATTTTAAATACAAAAATGACATTACAAGAATTTATTGCTTAGCTAATGATTAAGCTCCAACGTGACTACTTTGTTACCATCGCCATGGCTGTTTGGGCTGCCTGTGGCCATTCATCTTGTATACCTTAGCGAGCTAGTCCTGTGTTCCAGGGTAAGATAGCAGTTCGGTGTCACCATCAATCGATCCGTTGTTACTACAAGCGTAATTTTAAACGACTCAGGGATACTGCAGTATAGTGGGGTGCTCTCTGGGTCGTCGCCAAGAGCGAAGTAGCGGCTGCTACTGCCATCAAGTCTGTAACCGATGTTTAAGCGCCCGAGCAACTGTTCATCACGGAGCACGGAACACGAGGTGACATTGTGCTTAGCTTCAGCTCACATCGCATCCTTTTAAGCTTTTTTTTTATTATTTTAGAACACATTTGATTAATAAATTATTTTTTTTTTTAAATGTTTTAAAGACACATTTAAATTTTATAATTTTGACAGTAATGAAAAGAGTTGCCGGTTTATAAAAAAAGTATAAAAAAGACTTTATATTTTACAACCCTAATTGTTTTGCATGATGCTGATATGAACGCCTTTGCATGAACGTGCATGATACGCTACGTGCATGATACGCAACGTGCTGTCTGATATGAATGGACCTTTATGATCGTAAAATACGATTATATACTCGTTATAAACGATGTTTTTTGTTCGTAAACGAACTCGTTTTTAATATTTTTTGCGACTCATTTTTTATCGTAAATGATAACCATTTTTAACTCTTTTACGAGCTTTTTCCTACTTTTTTAACGATACAAAAAAATGAAGTAAATGCATTTAAATTTTATATAAATTACCCAAATAGATTACTTCTTAATTACAGCAAATGATTTAAAGTTTACAGCAATTTATTTAATCTTGTTAAAAATATTGAACATATTATGCATTTTATTAAATGAACTTTTGATTAGAAAAACAATAATAACTTTTGACAATCTTTTTTTACGATTTTAACACTCGAAAAATACGAGCCATCGTTATTTACGAGCAAAATATTATTTTTTTTTTCATTAACATTTATCATCGTTTTTTACGTGCAAAATGATGGAAATTTATGATTATTTTGAATCGTCAAATGATCGTAATTTACGATAATCATAAAAAATGTGAGTAGGTGCCGACTGGGATGCGCAGAAGATTCAAGTTTTGAACGACGTTCTGCGCAATCTTTGTTTCTATTATTCTTGCGTTCAAATGGTGTTCTTTGGAACAAAAAAATTCAGCCAGCCCAAGTAGCACAATCAACTGAGAAAGTAAACGTTATATTGCATAAAACTGTATGAACGTCACGTAGCTACTGTAAGTGTATCCAGCAAGACATGCCTTACCGAAACTCCAACACGAAGACAATATTATATTTTCTCACTCATACATAAATAATTTGAAATACATCCCTGCAGGATCAATGATAGATATATGACCCGTAATTTTACTAGTAATGAAAACTAATATTTTTTGCGCGTCGGTTTGCCACCATTTTTTATTTGTTGGTTATTTATTACGTTTGCAACAGTAGCCGCACCCAGAAAAAATCATAGTAAATTGATAGTATTTCAATAGAAAAACAAAAATTTATACCATTAAAATTGGTCAATAGGATGCGTCCCATTAGTTCAGTAATATTGAAACTGTTAATACAATGTGTGGTTGTACCATAAATTTTATAATGTGATATTTTAATGACAATAAGAAAGACCTATACAAATTTAATGATACGTATTATTAATTTTATGGTAAAGTCGAATTACATTTTCCTAATAATTTATTAAAACAAAAATGTATTTTAGTTAATTTATTGTATATATTTTATTTAAATGTCGAAATTGATATTCACTTTTACAATACACACATAAAAAGACACTTCTTGCTGCAAAAGGTTATAAAACATTTAATGTTTGCTTTGGTTTCCAATAATTGATTGTAGTACTTGAGTCTGCAGTTATTTTTGAGTCCGTTGCCATAATAGAAGTTCGATGTATTATTTATTTTCTGTAATAAAAAAAAATATACACCCAGAAAAAAATACTATATAAATAATAGTTTTTTACTATTAAAAATAGTCAATAGGATAAATTATTATTTTAATCGGAAAATACCATTAAATACTTGATAATACCATGACATTGCCATTGATTTTATATGAAAAGATTTATTTTTTGTATACTATTAAATCAATAATTGTCCTATTGACCAATTTTAATGGGATTTGAGGGAATTTTTTTCTGGGTGTAAATATAAATAAATATATAAATATAATTTATTTACATTAAATACATTAAGTCCTTACCAATGTCGCGTTTAATAATGTGGTTTATTACAAAAAATACATGCGACTATTTTGAGTAAACACGCAGAATGACGTACAAAACGAACACGTTTGTATTAGTTTTTATGTTTTTTTACACCATGTTTATTATAATAGGAGGAAACCATTAAAACAACAGTATTTTTTCTATTTAAAATAATAATATTGAAATATTTAAATTTATGGTAGTGAATTTTTCAAATACTATTGAATTAATTAGAAAACTTTTGATTTAAAAAGAAAAAACTATTAATACATGAACCATAAGATCAATGGTCGTACCATAAAGTACATAATGGTACATTTTCTTCTGAGTGCGCTACAGCAGGAGTAGAAAAAAGATGTTACTTAAATTATAAACAATTGATAAACACTAAAAGTAGATTGAAAAGAGTATTTTTATATATTGCTTATTTATCAATTTATATTATAGATATCATCTGCATTATAGGGTCATCTGCATTAAACAAATGCATGGAAGGAAGCAAAATAACGGCAACAAAAGTCGTTTTAATAGACAATTTTATTATGCAAATATGTTGAATGTAATGGGCATTATACTCAACGCAATAAAAATGAAAACTATAGAGTTTTGAGTTTTTTGGTTTATTTTGTCTAATTTTGGTTAGTTTACTATTAATTTTACCGTCCCTAACCTCAAAATTAAAACAGTTTTTGTTACGTAAAATATTTCGTAAATTTACAAGTAATTTAATCGTCACTTATTACCAAAAGAACAGTGATAAACATATATTCAATTGTATCCCATTTCAGACGAGTGAGAAAGAGATAAAAATTCACACGCACACAAAAGTTTCGGTCAATTTTATCCCGACGCTCTTAATAATGTTATAAAAACTTTTACTGAAACTTTCAGTGTTGATACTTGTAATATTACTGCTCATATGACCAGTAGTGTTCTTGCTGGGATAGGTCTTTATAAGTAGTATTAAATTCACCATGTAATGGTTTATTGAACTAATAAAACAACTCGTATACAGTGACATTAGTTGCTTCTGTGGTAGAGACTATCCAACCTTAATAGAGTCGTCACGACGATTGCATGCCTGTCTTCTATGCACGAGGACCTGGGTTCGATTCCTGCCTGCGGCAAAATATATATTTTTCTTAATTATTTTTTTTTTATTTTTATTTATTCCCTAGTAGAACATTATAAGAAATGACACCTAGAAGGATGTCTTTCTAATGTTCACTTATTTGCATTCTCAAAAAGCTATCCAAAAGGTGCATTTCTTACAAGTCCCATTTGCATCCTGTTTTAGTCAGCTAAACGATGCCAGTATTCCGTAGTCTGAAATGCAACTTTGTTTTGTTATTGAAATGTTTTCGACTTCTGTCAAAAACTAAATAAATAGAAAATTGTTACGACGCGAGGAGGTATGTAAGTTTTGTTATGGATTAATTTATAAAAAAACTTAATTTTAACTTTAATATTTTTAGTAATCTGCAATCAGGATGAAGCAGAGCTGGGCAACTCGCCAGCTCAAGAACGCTGCAGCAATTCGAGTCAGTCGCAACAGCCCGATGTAGAAGAATGCCGTTAAGAGGAAACAATCCGCAGATGCCCACCGCCAATGTGGCAGTTTGCATCGAGAAAATCTCGTTAGGCACACGGTCGCTTCGACACCAACGAATCCGAGCACAAGTTTCCCTCCGAGCTGGCCTCGGCTTATGGCTACGACATACGCAACTAAGCAGCATCACCGCGTACGCTTTGATGTCGTGTTATTGACGCGGCCTTAACAAATAAGCTCTAAACTGGGAGTATGAAACAGTCTCAAGAAGCTCTCTAAGCCATACGTCAAGTCGCGTAGCGGAGAAAATCAGGATCAGCAGCTGGAGCACAGAACGGTAGCGGATGCCACAGAAACGCTGACAGACCATCGCGCACAGAGCCAAACAGCGTGAACATAGCCGTTTTGCAAAGGCAGCAACAAGATTCAAAAAAGCTGGGACAATCAACAACAACAGCTTGTGGGTCGGCAGTCGGTCATAGACGGGGCAACAATCGTCAAAACGATTGTAAAAATATTGTTAAATTCATTAGAAAATAAATAAAAACAAAAATAAAAACAATTTTTAATTTCGGTAAAATGTCAGACTGGAAATTTGGCAGTAGAAAATTTTGTATGTCATCCTTTTCGTATACTTTTTGCTGACGTAAACCGGTTGCCTTTCAGTTGCTAATAGGCCTACTTTTAGATAATAACTTTAATGTATCTTTATGTATACCATTAGGACATCATTCAGACAAATCAAAATGGCATCTTCCGGTCAATCATTTGTATTACAAAAAGACATCTTTTCCGTAAGATTTTGGACAAATTTCGGACATCGATAACATTTAAAAGATAAATTAAATATATCTTTCAGACATTATTTGTCTACTTGGGTTATTATTAAAAGGACGTCTTTATAATGTTCACTTATTTGCTTTCTCAAAAAGCTATCGAAAAGGTGAATTTCTAACAAGTCTCATTTGCATCGTTTTTACGTCAGCTTAACGATGCCAGTATTCCGTAAACTATTTTACTTACTCAAAAAGTTTTCAAAAAGGCAACTACTTAACAAATCTTTTCTGTATCGTTTGGAGTCAGTGTAACGATGCCAATAAAATGTTTGTTTACATTGGAATTTTCAGATTGACAAATAAATAATAAATTAAAATTAATTTAGTTTAGAATTTCCATGCATCAGTCTCGCAACACAAATAAAATAAATGATTGCTATTAAAACTACACTACAAGCCACGTTCGTGCTCCAAGACGTCTGCGGATGTGACGCTGAAAAGTGCACATTCAAATTCTGTATGCAGCGTTTCTTCTCGCGGAGATCGTTCGCATGATGGAAACTCAAACAGAAGATCTGTCGGCAACAAATCGGGACTGACCATGTGGATGTGGACGAACATGTTATTCTACGAGGACGGACATTAAATCTTTGATGTCTAACAATACCCACTCGTGCTCGTCACCACCAGCAGCAGGGCCATGTCTTGATGAGAGATTCGTCATTATGCTAGTCAAACAGAGCACAGGAGCGATCAAATATATATTTGAATTCTTAAATATTTGGTTTTAGTCGTTTCTTCTGCGAAACAAAAGAAAAATAGTACGACTTTTATTTGCGCTATTTGGCATATCGTATTTGTATACTTTTTTATCACTTTAGGATGACTTAATTCGGTTGCATTTCAGTTGCTGAAAAGACAACTTGTAGATAATAACTTTAAGGCATCATTATGTATACGATTAGGACATCATTCAGACAAATCAAAAAGGCAACTTCCGGTCAATCATTTGTATTACAAAAAGACACCTTTCAGACATAATTTGTCTAGTTGGGATATTATTATTATTATCTTATCCGAACTTCCCAAGTAGAACATTCTACGAAATGATACCTTAAAGGACGTCTTTCTAATTTTCACTTATTTGCATTCTGAAAAAGATATCGAAATGGTGAATTTCTGACAAGTCACATTTGCATCGTTTTTACGTCAGCTAAACGATGCCAGTATTCCGTAAACTTATATTTCGGAAAGGCGAACGTAGAACAAGTCCCTTTTGTATCGTTTGGTAGGCTATGTAACGATGTCAAGAAAATGTTTGTTTACTTTAGAATTTTCAATCTGACAATTAAAAAACATTCCTGCCATTGCGCAACAAACAAATAAAATTTTAAAAAATCAAAATAACATATAAATGACCCACTAGCAAGCCGTGATCCAAGACATCTTCGGACAAGTCGCTGTGCGAGCCTAAAAAAAATCCCGACCAAGAGCTGATTCCTGCGCTGCTTTTCGCTCTACTCACTCGCATGTGTCGACCTTGTGGGTGTGGACTCACGTGCAAGTTACGAGAACAGTTTGAATCCGGTGAAGAGGTTAGCGAACCGATCCTAAGTCCCACCAGTAGCGGGGCTATAAGTCGCCGCGAAATTTTCGGTATTCAGCTGCACAAACATCCAAAGTCAGATGGACGACATAGAATAGATATCGAAGGCTGTCATCGAAACACATTGCAGAAAAAAATGGACAACTGCAACAAGAATAACAGTTATTGCTGCTAGCAGTCGTTGAAGAACTGCTGCATATTTCGTTGATTTGAGTCCTGGAGATATCGCCGAGAGCCTCCAGACTCATATCACAACAGAATTCTCAACAAATTGCTATGGTCTGAAGATACAGATGCGGCTGTCGAAACATAAAAATATTTATTTTTTCAATTTTAACAGCATTAACTGAATTTTTGTGATGTTTTAATAAATTTATTCAAATCATTTAATATTTTGTTTCAGTTGTGAAACCAAAAGAAAGTGTAGTCTGTAAAATTCACGATCTTTTATTACCCTTTTTGACATATCGTTTTCGTACACTTTTAGATGACTAAATTTGGTTGCCTTTCAGTTGCTAAAATTAAATCTTTCCGATAATAACTTTAAGGCATCTTTATGTACACCATTTGGACATCATTTAGACAAATCAAAAAGACATCTTCCGGTCAATCATTTGTATTACAAAATGACATCTTTCCCGTAACATTTCGGACAAATTTCGGACATCGATAACATTTAAAAGATAACTTAAAGACATCTTTTAGACATAATTTGTCTAGTTGGGTAGTTACAAATTATGTCTAAAAGATGTTTTTAAGTTATGTTTTAAATGTTATAATAATAATAATAATAGTTTGGCGCTACAGTCCTATATAGAACTTCGGCCGAGCTCTCTCACCATTTTGAGCTGTGCGTGTTATATTTGTACTCAAAGTGGTGGGACCTACAGTTTATTGCCGAATCCGAACGGCGGGTGAGAGCTTTTCATAGGCAATGGTTTTACTCTCGTAGGTTTGCCATTTACTGACGAGAGGTAGCGCGGTATAGAAAAATGTTTCTATGAAAAGATGTTGTTAGCCCCAGTCCAGGCTTGAACCGGGGACTTTTCGGCTCGCAGTCCAACGCACTAACCACTGAGCTACCGCGGCTACGGGTTTTAAATGTTATAGATGTCTGAATTTGTTCAAAATGTTACGAGAAAGATGTCTCTTTGTAATACAAATGATTGACCGGAAGTTGCCTTTTTGATTTGTCTGAATGTTGTCCTAATGGTATACATAAAGATGTCTTATAGTAATTGTCTAGAAGTAGTCTTTTTAACAACTTAAAGGCAACCGGATTAAATCATCAAAAAGTATATAAAAATATGTCTAAAAGTTGACGTCAGAAATGTTCTTTTTGACAAATATTAAAGCATTTTATAAATTAAAAAAATCTTAATATTTCATAACATATTTTATTATTTATTCACTGATGTCATCTGCGCAAATATGTGCACATCTTAGGAAAGAGCACAGAATCGGAATGCCACTCCTCGTATGTCTCGCGTCGGAATTTTAACACTTGGTCTGGCTGTCACATTCTCTCAGTTACACAACACGCTTGATCTGCTTCAACACCTTAGCGCGTTAGTTCAATCATTAGCGGTGTAGTGATTTCTCTGCTGAAAGTGCGGGTTGTCCTTTTGGTTGTGATTGCACTTTTTTTCGTTTTTGTAGTTGTCGGTGTCCGCCTCCGGTATCTGCTCAATGTCACCCATCTGCCGCTGCAGATCACAACTTGTCCAGCACAATGATGTGAATTTCGCCGCCACTCATGGCTCCGCTGCGTCCACGTGTCCGCAACCACGTGAAGGATCTGATTTCAGGGCCAATAGTCAGACCTTCGGCATGACTCTCTGACAAGCGAGCTCCACGATGCAGGTTGTGCTGCATGCATTTTTTAGCGTCGCACAGCGACACAAACACAGACGTCTTCGCGCAGGAACGCAGCTTCTAAATTTGCGGTGTTTATGCGTAATGCAGCAGAGGTTTTTTGTATTTTTTTAATTTTTTAGATGTTGCGCGACGGCAAGAAAATTTGAAAATACATTAAATTTTCTTTTTTTTTAAGTTTGAAAATTTAAATGTAAACAAACATTTTTTGGTATCATTACACTGAATACCAAACGTCTCAAAAGCGACTTGTTAAATAGTCGCCTTTTTGGAAACTGTTTGAGTATGCAAATAAGTTTACGGAATACTGACATCTTTTAGCTGACGTAAATGAGACTTGTTAGAAATTCACTTTTTCGATAGCTTTTTGAGAATTCAATTAAGTGGTCATTATAAAGACGTCCTTTTAGGTATCTTTTCGTATAATTTTCTACTTGGGATAATTCATCATTATAATATTTAAACATTATATGTTGCAATTTAATAATTAATTCACCAAAACTTTATTATACATCAAAATGAATTACACAATATTAATGGACAATGGTCGAGTGGAAGTGTACTGGATTTGCAATCCGAAGGAAGGGAGTTCAAATCACCGTGGAATATAGTGTAAAGATAATGTTTTTCAATGAATAATAATTTAATTAAAATAATACAATTTAATTTAATTAATTTCAGTAGCTCGTTTCTGTAACTCATTCGACAAATTGTCGATTTCTGTGACGTCACGCCGTTTCGTTCCATTATTGTCGATTGTGCGGTAATTGTTGTTTCTGTACGAAGTAATCGTTTAAAACCGGTCTGATTTGAAACTGGCATAAAAATCGAAAGGAAACTGTGAAACTGAAATAATTGTCATCTGTTTTTTCAGTTATTTACAAAATATTTAAAAAAAATTATATATAAAACAACACGCTGCTGAATTCGTATTCAATATGATGAGTTTTGAAAGGTGTCGGTTAAGGCGGACCCATTTCATATTCCCGATTTGCGATTTATGGAAATAACCTATCGTCGTTTATCGAAACGGGAGTAAGTTGCAACTCCCATGGCATTCAATTCACTTTCAACAGCCTCCCAAACAACTCAGTGTTCTTTTCTAGTATATTTGGACGTGAACTGTCCCTTGCCCACATTTCTCTGTTTGCTGCATCAGCTTTAGTTTATGAAAATTAAAAAATAATAATTTCCAACTATATGTCAATCATTTTTAAAGTCGGGAGGCTTCTCACCAAGTCAAAAGCAAGTGAGAAATACAATCGTTTCAAAACGATTCGATTTATTTGTAGAAACAGTGATGTGAGTAAATGAAAATGATGTCATTATGACGTCATATCGACAATAGTAGTCGACAACTGCGATCGAAAACAAATACAGAAACGAGCTACAGAACAAAAAAAAGGAATAAAAAATTAATTATATTATTCAATAAAATATATAACATAAAAATGTATGTATATTTTTTTATTTTGTATTAACATTGTATAACTGTACTCTAAAAATGTTTTTAAAGTATGAATGAAAAAGTATGAATACAACCTTTTATTGTATATACTTCAGATTTATAATTTTATAAAAGTTGGAATAAGCTTCAATAAACCTTTTTAGAGTAATTAAATAGCTTCTTATTCAAGCTAACACTAAGAAACACTAAGCTATTACTAAGAAAATAAGATGTTTATGAAAGTCTTGCTGCAACTATCTGTTTAAATTTACGCATTGTAGCAAATATTCAAACATCCTATAAGTTTCAAAAAAGTTGCTGCAAAACTATTAATATTTTTCAAATATGACATAAAAGCAGATAGTTACGAGATGTTTGCCACAACAACAATTGAGATATTTACAGTGACTTATGTCTCAAAGACGATCTAAATAATTTGTAAATAACTTGATATTTGGGGCTGTGATATTTCTGGTAATCATCTACCATGTTTGCATTTTTTCCCGGATTATTGTGGGTTGCGTCTGCTGCACGGTGATGAGCGAGCATGGTGGTAAACTGCAGACGAGGCTCGCGATGCTAGACACTTCGCCAGCATATTGTTGGTCAGCAAAGTATTCGGTTATGTGGTGGTTATAATTATCTCTCCCCACAACAGCAACCAACCGCAGAAGTAGTTTTTTGCTGCCTAAAGTACCGCCACTTGGGACAGTCTGCCGGACAGTTTTCGCCTTTCGAAGCGCGTGCGTACACGAACAGATGTAGGAGCCCGAGTATAAAACCGATCATCCATATGTCGCGGTTGTTGCCGCTGGATTGTTATCAGCGTGATAATGTACAATAATGGAAGGGGCGATAAAGCTGACACAAGGAGAGGGGCAATGTACGGCACACATCCATGTACACGCCGCGCAAGAGGTTGGTATGCATCATCGAATTAGCAGTTAGTAAACATTTATTTTTTAATCTAATTATCTTTGATTTACAGCTTAAAATTAACAGACGATGGAACAATGCTCGAATGTTTAATACGACCTACGCATGTTGCTACTAAGCACATCCATGGGATTGAATACCATGAACGCTACAGTGGGCTTTAGATCAATGTACCGTTGCAACGTGCATCGCCCTCAACAACAAACTACGGCAGAATCGTCGCATGTATACATGTTTGGAGCTGTTGAGGTCGCAATGGAGTAATTGTAGACAGTATTTAAGGTTGGTTATAGATTTTTTTTGATTTTAAATTTTTATTTGTAAATGTGCGTTATTTTGATTAAATTTATTTAATTACACTGCTCGACGTTATTTGTAGACATTGAAACATTTGTAGACATTGAGGAGAATAGTCGACGCGCCAAACAAATGATTGTCAGTATTGTGCAGGATTTCGATGGCACCGGGATTTCCAGTTCACAGCTGTGACAAGGAGTCGATTGCAAAGAGTAGCCTGGAAATTTTGCGCACTAATACGATGCAATTCGTGAGGGCGGGCAGTCCCACCGTGCTACCGAATGGCATCTAGACATTCTTCCCCAGATTCTGCACCAGATTCGCCACAAATTGTAGAGTGGGTTCTGAAACCAATTTGCAAAAAGGTATGAAGTTTCTTTTTAAATGCATTTAAAAATAATACGGCAATTATAAAAACGCGTAATATAGAAATTACTTTAAATAAAAGTAGATCTTTATCTGATTGTAGAATTGAAAAATGCAGACAATTCGAAGGCTATTAATAATTCCACTCAATTTGAAAGCAATAAAACTACAAATGAGCCAAAAAGTTTCTTTTTATATGATTTGATTCACCAAAGAAAATGTTCAGCACTTTGGAATTTTTAAAAGTTGTTGAAGTAAGATATTTTCTCTTGTATTTATAAAAATTATATTTTAATAATTTTCAGTATATGTAAATCTAGATGATGTGCATGGAAGATGTTGCAATTAGATTCAGAAAATAGTAGGTCAGTAATAGCATTTTTCATATTGTTTTACACCATTTAATTTCAGAACTACTCCTATAGGTGCATTCGTGACTTTTCACAACCGCTGCATGGACGAAGAGTGAAGAATTGCTGAGCGGCAAAATGAGCGCTCTGGAATTAAACGATGTCTGCATGAAGCGTCAACAGCAACAACATCAGTCCCAATTCTGCGACGGCATCGACAGTGGCGTAGACATAGCGACAACCATGACTATCTCACTGCAGCGCGCACTGAGCACCCACAGCGCACATGTGGCTGTATGGACGAAACCTCTGTCAGTTAGCTTAATGGAGGCAATATGTCCTGCGACTCCAGCATGATCAGCT
Source organism: Dryomyza anilis (assembly GCA_951804985.1). Taxonomy (NCBI): domain Eukaryota; kingdom Metazoa; phylum Arthropoda; class Insecta; order Diptera; family Dryomyzidae; genus Dryomyza; species Dryomyza anilis. Next base: position 68,637,031 of record OX638131.1, read on the forward strand.
ATAGCTCCGATTTGTGTGAACTGAAGGTAGTGGTGGCAGCTGCAGCAGCGGTTGCGACAAACACCGAGCTGGGACATACGCACAACTGAAACAGCAATAATGAGTGCTGCAACGAGAACGGCAGCGATAGTTCCTCCATGGCAGGTGGTGCCTCAAGTGGGCGGCCGTGGCAAACTGATGCGTAGCATCAAGGAAAAGGTGGCCATGTTTGAGCCACATATGGCGCAGCCTTGGCTAATGACCAGAGATAAAGGTTGGTATTAATGCAAACTAACGTTTACTTTACCTACTTATTTTGTATTTTTTAACTTGCAGAAACTAATGCGTCTGCCGATGCCAACAGTACAACAATTTCCACACACATAGAAAATAATTGTTAAATTTTGAAAATAAATATTATCAATTTCTTGAAAGCAAAAAATGACAATATTATTTTTAGTTTGAAAATAATATCATTAAATTTGTTATTGAGTAAAGAATATATTTGACGTATAAAATTATTATTTATATTTTGAAGTTTATTTCAATGGTGGAGTAATTTTTTTCTGCTCCATTTAATGCTCTACTAGCAAATGCTATTGGTCGGTCACTCCCTACTTTGCCTTGCGATAGCACCGCGCTTATTGCTTCGTTACTTGCATCCATTGTAAGTAAAAAAGGTTTTGTGAAATCTGGATATTCGAGAATGGGTGGTGAAATTATTGATTCTTTTAGTTTAATAAATGAATTTTGACAATCGTCCGTCCAACTGAATTTAACATCTTTTCTAAGTAACTTATTAATTGGTAATGATAATTTTTGCCATATTGCCTATGAATTTTTCAAAAGTTAATCCCAAAAACGCTTGCACTTCTTTTTTATTTTTTGGCACCGGAATATTTTTTACGCATTCAACCTTAGAGGGATCTGGCAGGGCACCTAGCTCCGAACATTTATCTCTACAACTTCGCGACGCAAAAACTGGTATTTTTCTGTATTTAATTTTAAATTGTGTTCCCTTAATTACTGCAGGACTCTACTCAACCTAAGATCATGTTCAGCTAAATTCTTTCCGTACACCACTATATCATCAAGATAAACAAAGCAATCGATACCCTGTAAACCTGTTTATATGTGGTTCATTATTCTTTGGAAGGTAGCTGGTGCACCTGTTAAGCCAAATGGCATTCGGTTAAATTCGAAATGACCCAGTCCTGTACTAAAAGCAGTTTTTTCTTTATCTCTTTCTTCTACTAAAACCTGTGATAACCGCTTGCTAAATCTAAGGTTGAAATTGATAAAGGTAGTAGATGTCCTAACTGATCTAATATCTCGTCTATCCGAGGAATCGGAAATACTTGTTTAACTGTTACTTCATTTAGTTTACGAAAATCCATAATTAATCTCAATTTCTTGCTACCGTCCTTACCGCTCTTTTATTGGTACCAACAATAATGGTGAATTGCAAGGTGAGGTGCCGTCATCTAACATTTTTCCTACATGTCTATTAATTTCTTCCCTATGTGTATGTGGTACACACATAGAAAATAATTTTCAAAATTCTTGAAAGCAAAAAATGACAATATTATTTTTAGTTTGAAAATAATATCATTAATTTTTGTTATTGGGTGTAGAATATATTTGACGTATAAAATTATTATTAATATTTTGAAGTTTTATATTTTTATTTTCAAAAATATTTGTTATTGTCGCGCGATAGTTCGGCCCTCCCGCTATCGAAAGTATACACTTTTATATGTGATATACTACATCGGCGAGCAGCGACGGATGGCCGGACTCGAATGGAGAATGTTCCATCCTCCGAATCGACGGCCACCAGACGCAGTATCATCGAAGTACTGTCGGGAATGCTACTATTACGCGTCTAGATTCACAATGGACTCGCTGGCGTATGTGGCGCCTGCCTCACATCATATGCGGTCGCATCGAAATTAGAAGAAGATATGTTTCATCACACATATAATCGCTTTGCGCAATTTATTCCTATATTCTCTATTGTACCGACAGAGTCCGTGGCTGCATGCGTCTAGCTTCCAGGGCCTCCATCGACGGGAGTAGACCAAACATATTTGATGTCACCCTGCACGCTAAGTCTGTAGCCTGTAGGCGGTGTCAACTTAGTTTAACTGCTCGTGGCGTGTGAGTAAAGAATACTGCCCTACTGGCAGTCATCATTGCGCAGCTGAAGGAAAGAAGAAGGTTCTATTTGCGGCGCAAAATTTTAAGATATTTGTGTGCTAATAAAACATGACATCAAATTTAAAAATTGTTTATTTCCTTTTTCAAATTTTAAAATTTTAAGAATGCAGAACCTGGTGCAAACTAAATGGGAATTTGATTATCATCAGCAGTTGATCCACTATAAATAAATCATGTGTATTTAAAATATGTTTTATTGAAAACTATGTTATTTATAGTTTGTTTTATATTAATGTGGATTATATATTATATTACAATAGTGCATAAATTTAAAAAAATGCCTTAGTTTTTGTTGTCATTAATTTTATTTTGAATCAGCTTTACTTCAGAGTTTCCTTTAATATTCTGTCCCATTCTGAAACAAATATGCCATCAGTTTTGCTTCACATCGTTTGTGATTGGCTGGTTTCAAAATATTTTATCAATTTTAATTGGCTGATTTTAAAATATTTTCAGTTTTGCACTCTTTGTTTTGTGATTTTTCTTTCGGGTACAGTTCAGAAAAATAGGTAAGAACTCTGTGTTTCCTTTAGTCTGATTTCACTACTATTTAATTTCGAAATCGGAACCAAACTCGCACACATTTATCAGAGTTATCTAACGTACAGTTCCGAAATAGTTCGTAATTACGACAGAACGAATCACTGGGATATTATTATTATTAACCGATTCTCCATCTTTTCACAAAAAAAATATTTTAATATCTCTATTCGTCTAGAAGTTACACCCAGGGAAAAAACATTGTAAATCCGTTATCATTCATAGTAAATTCGTTATATATCCTAACGAAATGAAGCCAAATTTAGTTATAGTAAAAAAATTATTTTTCATAGTAATTTTTTTAAATTATCAAATGTCACAAATTTACTATGTTTAATTTGAATTTACTATGTGTAATAATGTTTTTTTTGTCTACAATCTGCTGCATATAAATTTACTATGTTTAATAATATTTTGAATTCAAATACAAATGAATGGAAAGATTCACATTTAGGATTATTTTTATTTATGGTATTTTAATTCGAACCTAATATATTAGCATATATTCACACAATTTGACTACAATGCGGCAGCTGCGACGTCGGAAAAGTCAACGTCGTCCGCCAAAGAAATACATTATAAACTGGAATCAGCGAGGCTGCTGTCCATCTCGCAACTTCAGCATCTGCAAGACATTCGCAGGGGCGCAACCTGGAACTGAGTTGATGCAACGGTTACTCTTCGGTATGCCGGATGGTTCGGCTACTATGGTTCACGGATTCGTAGATGCGGCTACAGAGGCTGCACAGTCAGTCAGCGAAAGGTGTTACTACAACATGAAAAATAATTTTAAAGATTTAAATTATTTAGGGACCCATTACCCGCAGTTGGACGTCGGACATTTTCCAAAAGCGACGATAATGTCAAAGAAAAACATCGCTGCTAATCGCCTCGCAATGCAAGCGACATCAACACATTGTCGCAGACTCGCGACTCGCTGATGCAGCTGCCGCTGGTATCGGCGGATGCTTTTGCAGACTTTACTCGTCCTTACAGATTCGACTACCGTGTCTCCTTTACACTCATCACCGGTAGCTGGTGGCGACACCAGCGGGCATCAGTAATCTTGAGTGTCGCCATAAGAAGTGTCGTGTTGCCGCCAGCTGGTACATGTAAAAATATAATTATTTAAATATATTTAATTAATTTTGTGATAGCTTACCCGTTGTTAAACAATTTTTATAAATGACAAAACAATAAAACAGACAGCCAATTTCGAGAAATTCATACAATTTACTATGAAATATTAATGATCAAACCAATTCATAGTAAATTTACTAGAAAATAGGTGCTGTATCAGACTTAAAGCGACATAGACATCTCACCTATTTTTTTGAAGTATGTCTGAGAAAAATTACGTACAAAACAGAGAGAGCAAACAAGAAAAATATTCAAAATCAGCCAATCAGAAACGAGCGAAGCAAAGCTGATGACAAATTTTGGTCAGACTTTATAAACAGCCTTTCAAAGCAATGTCGGACGTAATCTGAGACCCAAAGGAAAATTGATGACAAATAAAACAAATGCATTTTTAATGTTTTTTTGTTTATTACAGTGTTTTTTTTAGAATGTTTAGTACAAGTGTTTTTTTTACATATGAAATTAAATATTTTTAACATTTTTTAATATATAATTTTTAATACATAATTGAACCATTAACAATTTCACCAACAACAATTATTTGAACAATTAAATGGAAATAAATGAAATTAAGAAAACAACTAACATTAATTGAAAACACAAATAATTTATATAATTTATATAATTTATATTATTTATATAATTTATATAATTTATATAATTTATATAATTTATATAATTTATATAATTTATATAATTTATATAATTTATATTATTTATATAATTTATATAATTTATATAATTTATATAATTTATATAATTTATATAATTTATATAATTTATATAATTTATATAATTTATATAATTTATATAATTTATATAATTTATATAATTTATATAATTTATATAATTTATATAATTTATATAATTTATATAATTTATATAATTTATATAATTTATATAATTTATATAATTTATATAATTTATATAATTTATATAATTTATATAATTTATATAATTTATATAATTTATATAATTTATATAATTTATATAATTTATATAATTTATATAATTTATATAATTTATATAATTTATATAATTTATATAATTTATATAATTTATATAATTTATATAATTTATATAATTTATATAATTTATATAATTTATATAATTTATATAATTTATATAATTTATTAAATTTATATAATTTATATAATTTATATAATTTATATAATTTATATAATTTAAATAATTTATATAATTTATATAATTTATATAATTTATATAATTTATATAATTTATATAATTTATATAATTTATATAATTTATATAATTTATATAATTTATATAATTTATATAATTTATATAATTTATATAATTTATATAATTTATATAATTTATATAATTTATATAATTTATATAATTTATATAATTTATATAATTTATATAATTTATATAATTTATATAATTTATATAATTTATATAATTTATATAATTTATATAATTTATATAATTTATATAATTTATATAATTTATATAATTTATATAATTTATATAATTTATATAATTTATATAATTTATATAATTTATATAATTTAAATAATTTATATAATTTAAATAATTTATATAATTTATATAATTTATATAAATTATATAATTTATATAATTTAAATAATTTATATAATTTATATAATTTATATAATTTATATAATTTATATAATTTATATAATTTATATAATTTATATAATTTATATAATTTATATAATTTATATAATTTATATAATTTATATAATTTATATAATTTATATAATTTATATAATTTATATAATTTATATAATTTATATAATTTATATAATTTATATAATTTATATAATTTATATAATTTATATAATTTATATAATTTATATAATTTATATAATTTATATAATTTATATAATTTATATAATTTATATAATTTATATAATTTATATAATTTATATAATTTATATAATTTATATAATTTATATAATTTATATAATTTATATAATTTATATAATTTATATAATTTATATAATTTATATAATTTATATAATTTATATAATTTATATAATTTATATAATTTATATAATTTATATAATTTATATAATTTATATAATTTATATAATTTATATAATTTATATAATTTATATAATTTATATAATTTATATAATTTATATAATTTATATAATTTATATAATTTATATAATTTATATAATTTATATAATTTATATAATTTATATAATTTATATAATTTATATAATTTATATAATTTATATAATTTATATAATTTATATAATTTATATAATTTATATAATTTATATAATTTATATAATTTATATAATTTATATAATTTATATAATTTATATAATTTATATAATTTATATAATTTATATAATTTATATAATTTATTAAATTTATATAATTTATATAATTTATAGAATTTATATAATTTATATAATTTAAATAATTTATATAATTTATATAATTTATATAATTTATATAATTTATATAATTTATATAATTTATATAATTTATATAATTTATATAATTTATATAATTTATATAATTTATATAATTTATATAATTTATATAATTTATATAATTTATATAATTTATATAATTTATATAATTTATATAATTTATATAATTTATATAATTTATATAATTTATATAATTTATATAATTTATATAATTTATATAATTTATATAATTTATATAATTTATATAATTTATATAATTTATATAATTTATATAATTTATTTCACATCAAATCGACCAGTGGTTGGAACTCATCTTCTTCGATTTCAATGAAATTTGGGCCATTTTTTTTATTTTATTCGATCACTACTTCCAGAGATAGTAAATTTTCTTTTTAGTTTGGACTGTGCTTTGGGTAACCATAAATCATTTTCTTGTTTATCGTTAGATTATAAATGCTAAATAAAGAATTAAAAAGTTGTCTAAAAATCTCAAAGTATTAAATTTCTAATACTTGTTTTTTGAAAAATTTCAATCGTCAAATCCAATCGTTTAAATTCAATCGTTAAGCCATTTTTATACACTATTTCGAATATATAAAACATATAGTACTGTTGAAAAACAGTTTCCCAGAAAACCTTAAACACAGTTTTCCTTTTTAGTGCCAGGACTAGTTTAAATAAAATATAAAATCGGAAATTTTTGTTTTGATTTTAATTATTTATAAAGTATTTATGATCTAATTTTAAACGAGCAAATGATACATGGTTATGCAGATCATAGTTTAAACTGACTATTAATACATATGTATTTAGTTTCATTCCTTAATTTAAATATTTATATAAAAATTAATAATAATACAAAATAATACAAGATAATACAAACCTTAAAAAATTTCATCATCATAGTCAGTACATTGTCATCGAGATCCGAATCGCTTTCTGAACCCACACCTGTCGCACCGTTGCCACTCATGCCCCTGCAGTGTGAAGCATTTGCGCTTGCGATGGCGGTTCTCACTGCAGAATTGCACATGGTAGCTGTACATTTTGCACTGCAGAGTTACAGCGCAATTCCACATGTGCGGCAGTTGAGCGGGGCAGCTGATAGTCTCCCAGAAGTGTAGATTCGGTTGGTCGGGCTGTACATGCACATAGAAAGGTGGTGTTGTTGTCGGTTATGTGTGCGAGATTTACAACGGACCAACGCGTCCGAAGCTATCACGCTTATAACGATCCAACGTCTCTCATCGACTTACTGTACGTCTGCAACAGCGACACATTGGCGATCAGCTTCATGCTACAAGTTGGTGGGACTCTGTGTTATGCTATAGCTGATACTGCTTGCGTCTTCCGCCACACCAACGCACCGTCTGATACACCTTGCATTATCTGTACAGCTTGTGACACGTCTACTATAAGACACGAGATACGCAAAGTGTCAAACTGCGTTTTGATGCCGCAACGACTAACAAAATTTCCATCAATGTCCAACCAGAATAAGCAAAAGTGTTCAATGACTTCAATGATAAAATAAAAAGTTATATAAAATTAGATTTTAAGTTCTAAGAATTATCGATTCTATTTTGAGGTGTCACTGTTAGTTTTACCCGTAGTAAACCCTGTAATTTACTTGATTATGCTATAATCATATACAATATAATTAAATATTACAAAACAAATGAATAAAAATTAAATAATTACAGTTTTTATAGCGAGTCACACGAACGAAAATTTTCTTTTTAATAATTTTTTTGAAATCTGAGTCTTGGAAACTTGTTAATTTTTATGTTTAGTAAACAGAAACAAACGAGAGCAAAGGCAGTCATTTTTTTAATGCTCTTTCAGAATAAAAGTTGAAAAAGGAAAAACTTGAACTGACAACATGGTTGCATTTCACAGTTCAGAATATATCAGAGCGGAGCTGAGAATACACTGGGTAGCTATGTGAAAAGGTACTTGAAATGCCGATACAAAAATAGTTATGTGTTCGTTTTCACATAACTATTTTAAAATACGTATAGCAATATTTGGTGGATATGCAGAGTGTATTACTATGCCCAAAGCTTTATGTATCTGAACAATATTATAAAAAGAAACTAGCAGTGCATCTACATAAAAAATACAAAAGATGGCTGTTTACAACCAATGATATAATCAGCTGCATTATCCACTTCATCAAAGAATATTGCAGTACATGGATGTGCATATCAAAAAGAAAAACTAAGTTCTTTGCAGTAGTTTGGCAAATTTATCTGTGGAAATGAAGATAAAAATTGAACAATTAATTCTCGAAAAGGAACACAATATAATGGAAGTTGTAAGCGTTCATTCATTCTACTATAGAAAAACCATTCAATCCACCTATTTATAGTCGGACTGACTACATAAGTCGTATGAGACATACAAGGTCATCCAAACATTATATAATATATTATTTCGAAATCTTCCTGAGCACGCAACAGATAATAACATTCGTGGTCTTCTATATACCAATGGCGAAGTCAAATTAATGTTATTTCATACAGATAATTAGTATATACTTCCTCAGTAGGGCGATTCTGTAACTTATTAACGACAAAAATCGATATCGTTAACTATTTTTAACGACAAATATCGTTAAAATTTACATTTTTTCATGACGATCGCTTCTGCATGCCACAATTCTTGTTAGTTAACGATATCAATATTTGTCGTTAATAAGTTACAGAATCGCGCCTCTGAGGAGGGTTTATATAATTATATATTTGTGTACTCAAGCTCTTGTAAAATATATGCCAAATTCGGAATAGAGGGATTGGTGACATTCAGAATTTTTCCGTTAGTTTAAGTGTTATATGGGGTGTATTTACAAAAGTAATCGGATCACAGATCGTAACGGACTCCTTAAAAAATTGTTCAATACCAGACAGTGTAGATATAAAAGTAATCTAAGTTCTGGCGCTCATAAAACTGGTGTCGAAGCGGTATTAAGTGCATGAAGGATACCCGAAAATCAATAAATGCTTCGCTTTATTCAAGAAAATGATGGAGCTGCAATTATTAACAAATATTCTTCATCTGACAAAATTCTACATGTGAGAAAGTGTCTATTGTCGGGGATGGAATTTTTGTGGTAATTGCTATCGATTTCAGATATAATAAACACTCTCAATATCCACATACATAGAAATATACTGTTAAAATTCGACAGTAACCAACTGTGATTTTATTTTTGAACCAATCGACACTTTCACTTGTCGTTTTTTGTTTGAAACTGTTACTATAAATATTTAACGAAGCGAACTCATTTATTCGTCACAAAAATAAATAATTTTTGGAAACATCAGTCATTGTATTTATGCTGCCTAGTGTGGAATAGAGGGATTCAAATTGCGGAGCAGTTAAAGCACGTATTCAGTGGACAGCAGCAGCACCATCATCTTTACATTTTACCGCGCAAGAGCTGCGTTTGCCTAAGGCATTTTGGAAATCAGGACGTGCTTGCAAGCTCCCGACAAGGCTGTTCATGGAATGCATCTTTCGCAAGCGTAACGTCGACTATAAGCCAAAGCCGCTGTTCCAAAATACGTCGAAGGTAGGACAAGAATATGTTAAAGAATGTGTTAAGAATATGCTAAACAATTGAACAGGGAAGACGGAAATACGTTGAATGTGAACAAAAGCTCCAACTATCAGCTGCTTAGATCGTTCCACAAATCAATTCTCGTTTTATTAATACACTGCATTGATAGTTAATTAATAAATACAAAAAATCTGAATACAGCGTTTTCCACTTTACAATTTAAAAAAAAATGAGATGTAGGTAACCATGAACAATTGAAAGTTGTAACTGTTAAAACGAAAAAAAGCTACTGTTGCTGGTACACTTGACACTTATGCTAAACAACACTTTCTACTGTCGAACTAACAGCAATTCGACAGTAACTTACTGACGGCTCCATTTCAAAAGTAGAAAGTGTCGGAAAACTAGGCAATGTTTTACTCTCGTAGTTTTGCCATTTACTGACGAAAGGTAGCGCGGTATAGAACAATGTTTCTATGAAAAGATGTTGTTTGCCCCAGTCCAGGCTTGAACCTGGGACCTTTCGACTCGCAGTCCAACGCACCAACATTGAGCTACCGACGTTACGATACCATGATTTAGAAACAGGAATTGTGCCTATGTGATAATGGAAATTTCAAATACCATTTTAATATATTTGACTACTAGATAATTTATTTGAATACGATAAAAAATAGTTATGTGTATTGTTTGAAAAATATTTGATTTGAAATTCTGAAACAATTGTAGTCATGTGTATAAAATTTTAAAAAGGGATTATAACATTGCAACGGAATTCAAAAAAAATGTTCACGGAGTATACAAAAATTACATAAAGAAAATTATAATAATTTATCTTTTTCGAAAAATTACACTAGTTCAAAATAATCATGTTTTTTGACTCTACTGAAAAGTTTTTCAAAAACACATAACTACTTTTTTAGACGCAAAGACGATATATTGGAAAGTTTTTTGAAACATAACGAAAAAATTAAAAAAAGCAATCCTTGTCGGTGTCGTCTCAAGTCAACGCACTGGTCACCAGAATTGGCAAATTGTCAAATGGTGACACCTCCACTTCGGTGAAAGTCCTCCTAGTGGAAGTCCCTGGAAACGGCGCTCTACACCACCCGGTGTAGAAGTCGGCTAAAGTGAGTGGCGAGCATCTCCCTCAGTGTGAGGGTTCGTGCGTTGGGTTTGGGTCCCACCACGGAAAAAACCTATGCGCCCAATGAAAACAAAAAAGAAGCCTCGGATAACGATCGATTACAACGATGACGACCCACGCAAACGTTTTAAGGACCATGATTTACGGATATGCACCTGGAATGTCCGGACCCTTTATAGGGAAGATGCCTCTATCCAGCTGGCAGATGCCCTCGAAAAATATAAGGCTGACACCGCTATCCAGGAGATGCGATGGACGGGACAGGGCTGTTCGAAACAAGCGTCCTGTGATATCTACTACAGCTGCCATGCGGAGAGACACGAATTTGGATGTGGATTTGTGGTCGGCAAAAGACTCCGCCACCTTGTCTCTAGGTTCACGCCCGTGGACGAAAGGCTGGCAACAATCCGCATCAAGGCTAAATATTTCCATATCAGCCTAATTTGTGCACACGCTCCGACGAACGAGAACAAAAGAGCGCTTCTACGAGCGCCTAGACAACGAACACGAGCGCTGCCCCCGCCAAGATATCAAAATCGTGCTAGGCGATTTTAACGCCAAGGTGGGCAGAGAAGCCATCTATTGTCCCATAATCGGAAAATTTAACCTCCACGACAACACTTCCGATAACGAAACGAGGCTAATCGACTTCGCCGCAGAACGAAACATGGTAGTTAGTAGCACTAGATTCGAACATTTCGATATCCACAAGGCCACATGGTTGTCGCCCGATCAAAAAACTCGAAACCAAATTGATCACGTTGTGATTGACGGAAGGTACGCTTCGAGTGTGATGGACGTACGCACTATCCGAGGTGCCAATATGGACTCGGATCATTACCTTGTAGCAGCCAAGGTCCGCACACGCTTAAGCGCTGCGAAGAACGTACGGAACCAAACGCAGAGAAAGCTAGACGTCGGAAAGCTGCCTTTTCCACTCGACTCTCACACCTACTTAGACAAAGCACTCCTCCTCTCGATGATATAAGCGCGCAGTGGAATCATATCTCCTGCTCTATGCGTACGGCTGCCGAAGAGGTGCTTGGATTCCAACGCCCCCTGAGGAATCAGTGGTATGACCAAGAGTATCGCGCGGCCGCTGCAGAGAAAGACGCTGCGTAAAAATCCACCCTGCAGTCAGTAGCTACGCGAGCTGCGAAGGAGCGATACAAAGAGAAGAGAAGGGAAGAGAGACGTCTTTTCAGGCGTAAAAAAAGCGAGGCAGAAAGACGTGAGTATGAGGAGATTGAGATGCATGGTGACAGGAATGAGGCTCGAAAATTCTTCGAAAAAATAAGACGCATAGCCGAAGGTTTAAAATCCGGAGCCTCTTCTTGTAAAGATGAGAACGGGAATATAGTGACAGATATACATAGCACACTGCAGATATGGAGGATTTTGTCTAAACTGCTGACCGGTGATGATGACCGCAATTCAACCGATAGAGAAGTAAACCCGGCAACCCCAGTACTTGATGACGACGTTGAGATTCCGCCACCCGACCATGACGAAGTCAGAACAGCCATCGCTCTGCTGAAAAACAAAAAAGCCGCAGGTGCTGATGGCCTGCCTGATGAATTGTTTAAGACCGGAGGCGAAAAGCTAATAGAGAGCATGCACGAGCTCGTAAGCAGAATGTGGTCGGATGAAAGCATGCCAAGTGACTGGAAACTCAATGTACTCTGCCCAATCCTTAAGAAAAGGAATCCCACTATCTGCGCCAACCACCGTGGGATCAGCCTACTCAATATCGCATACAAGGTTCTATCGAGCGTATTATGTGAAAGACTGAAGCCCATCGTCAACTGACTGATTGGACCTTATCAGTGCGGCTTCAGACCTGGAAAGTCCACCATATACCAGATTTTCACATTGCGCCTAATCCAGGAAAAGACCCTAGAAAAACAGATCGATACCTACCACCTATTAGACGACTATAAAGCCGCCTTCGCCTATAAAGCCGCTTTCGAACGATTACACGTCGCAATGTCTGAGTTCGGTATACCTGCGAAACTTATAAGGCTTTGTAGAATGACCCTGAGCAACACACGTTGCTCAGTGAGAATAGGAAAAGACCTCTCCGAACCATTTCATACCGAACGAGGTTTCAGACAGAGCTTTTTTAACTTATTGATGGAGAAAATAGTTCGAGCTGCCGAATTCCGTCAAAGCGGCACTATCCTCAACAAAAGTGTGATGCTACTCGCATATGCCGACGATATTGATATCATTGGCAGGAGCACACGAGCAGTCAGCGCAGCATTCTCCAGATTGGTGAAAGAGTCGCGTCGAATGTGTCTAGCTGTGAACGAGGATAAGACGAAGTTCCTTGTGTCAACAAGCAAAAAAGAGTCCGTGCGTCTTGGACAAAAAGCTGATTTTGACACCCTTAAGTTCGACATTGTGAAGGACTTCGTCTATCTGGGATCCAGCGTAAACAGCAACAACAACGTCACCCTGGAGATCAAACGGAGAATAGCTCTTGCCAACAGGTGCTACTTTGGGCTCAGTAGGCAATTGAGAAGCAGAGCCCTCTCTCGCCGTACAAAAATAACGCTCTACAAGTCACTCATCATGCCCGTCCTACTTTATGGTGCAGAAACATGGACGTTGGCCTCCACCGATGAGAGAGTACTGGGAGCGTTCGAGAGAAAGATTCTCCGTAAAATCTTTGGCCCTATCTGCTTTGCTAACGAATATCGAATCAGGATGAACCACGAGCTGTATGAGTTATTCGACGACATTGACATAGTCAAGCGCATCAAGATCCAGCGGCTTCGCTGGCTAGGTCATGTCGAACGAATAGATGAAAACACTCCAGCCAAGAAGGTGCTTGAATCAAAACTCGAAGGTGGACAGCGTAGAAGAGGGCGTACAAATCTGCGTTGGAAAGACCAAGTTGAGGACAACCTGGCACCGCTTGGTGTTTCTAACTGGCGTCAGCGCGCGCAAAGCAGATCCGACTGGCGCGGCTTCATCTCAGCGGCCAAAACGGACCCACGGTTGTAAGTGCCATTAAAGTAAGTAAGTATATCTTGACGGACAGACGGACTACCATACGACATGGCAAAATACTGGGGACTGATGCTGATAAAGAATATATATACTTTTCTACCACGCCATCTAAGGGGCGTTATAATATCGACGAAACTTAATATACCCTTGTCCACTATGGTTATAGACTAAATTGGTTTGGCAACGATGTTTATTTTTGAAACATCGAAAAATATAAACATCGATGTTTTTTCTGAAGTTTTACCCAAACAATCGTCAAAGCTCCACAAAAAAAATCGTCATTTGACTGGAAAAATCGTCAAAGCTATGAAAGAGGAAAATCGTAATTTTGTTAAAAATCGTCATTTTATTAAAATAAAAAGAAAACTTTCGTTTCATATGTTTACTTTAAAATATAGATAAAATACAGTTAACAATGAAAATTTCCCATTATTATGCTCTTCTTTAATTTTTAGTATTCAAGACAACCCAATATGCCACATGATAAGCGTTTAAAAAATAATCATAATTTCCTTTAAGGTCTAGTGTGTTTTTTAAATCAGTTCAATATAAAATAAGTGCTATTTTTAGTGCTTACTCTGTATTTGAAAATGATTTGATAACATTGCCAAAAAAGAGCAGTGAAAATTAGGTACAAAATGTAGTGACGCTAAAAACAGTATATTTTTTATGATTGCAATTTGCAATATAAGCCCTTACAAAAAATATAACATAACAACGCGCATCCAAATCTAATAGCTTACTAAAATCTATTAGTTTTCACCACACAATTACCCGATGGCAACCCAGTGACGTGATAAATGTCAATAATAAAATTTTCCTTTATTTCTACATGTTCATTGTGCGTTGCAAAAATTTGGTAAGTATTGAATTAAAATAGAATTTTCTTATAAATATATTAAAATTCATTTTCTTTACAGATGCAAACAAAAGGCCACCGGGCCTGAGAATGAAGATCTGGCACACTACAATTGCAGGCCCAGTGATCTGCTACTATATGCGCCACTGCATTCGCACAATAAGTGAGATAATTGTTTTTCGCTTGAATAAGCAAACAAACAAATCAATTAATATATTTCTGCAGGTTCCAACACGAAATTCATCCCGAAAATTCTACAGCATGGAAAACCATCAAAGGCAGCATTCGTTTTGTGCTGGAACGTTGTGACGAACCATACTAAAGAATTGCATGATTAGCTGATATACAATGTAAGTGGCCAAGGTTTACTAATACGTTTATAAAATATTAGTATATTTTCATTCATACGCAGACACCATTGATATTTTGTGTGAACCTGGCAGTGTTATACATCGCAGTGGCGCAATTGGATTCACTGGTTTTATCTTCGCGACACGTCGTGGATTTTACAAGAAGTTCCTGTACACTGCCACCGGCGCAGGTGCTGTTGCAGTTGTCTGTTATCTCACAGACCCGAGAATCTATTGTAGGACATACTTTAATTCCTTTTTATGTGGGTCATTCGATATCAAATCACCCAAGTGATTGTCAGCACCATCTCAGAATTTGATGAAATTGGATGTATTGTGAAACAAAATAAAATGAAGATTTTAGAGAATTTTCAGCTTCCCAAATGGTGTGGTTTCAGAAATCTGGTGGTTTAAAATTTGAAAAAACTGTATAAAAATCATAAAGGTGGTGCAAATCAATTGAACGTAACTTAAGCTATAGTGAACTAAAATAAAACACAAAGGTCTCATTTTAAAGATATTAAAATTGCCAAAAAGATAACATACAATATCCATACCATGTTGCTTTAATAGTGGTCAGTTTTAAACAAAGTATATTGCAAGAAGACATATCTCAAAAAGCATCCTTTTTAAAATTTTTAAATTAATATATGTTCAAGGTTGACTTTTTATCTATTATTTAAGATTTGAACTAGAGTGGTAAAATCATGGGTTCAGAAGTTATGTATAAGAATGTTGTAGAATATTGAAAATTTTGTATGAAATATTTGTTTTTTTTTATATTTCAATTTTTTTTTGTTATTTTATAAAATACGTGCTCAGTAAAAAAATATTCTGTCATGGATATTGTATGTTATTTTTTTGGCAATTTTAATATCTTTAAAATGAGACCTTTGTGTTTTATTTTGGTTTACTATAGCTTAAGTTATGTTCAATTGCTTTGCACCATCTTTATGATTTTTATAAAGTTTTATCAAATTTTAAACCACCAAATCTCTGAAACTACATCATCTGGGAAGCTGAAATTTGGACAATTTATTAATTTTATGATGTTTCACCAGACTTCCAAATTTCATTAAATTCTGAGATGGTGCTGCCATAATTTGAATTTTTTCTGTTGATTTGATGTGGAATATATACGTAAGTAAACGTCATTGAGTAAACACGTTTAAAACTCGGCTCGTACTATTATCGCATTATTAATTGGAAAATAATTAGCGAGACGTCTATAAATCTCACTGTTTGCATATTAACTAATTTGCTACTTTGTTTCAAAATAAAAATTAAATTTCTCAATAGTTCGCGTACAACAGAGAATTCTGCAATAATTTCGTTGTCTTCATTTTTGTTTCTGTTTTGCTTTGTGTTCGTGCTGCTGCTGCTGCTAAATGTCACCGAAGTCAACGCGTAAACGCAAAGAAACTTCACCTGCGTCTCTCAACCGTGTTTTGCGCTCTCCAGCAAGTAAAAATCGGAGGCTGGAGGACGGGGAGGCAAAGTCGATAATTACGCAAATGAAGTTAATGGAAGAGCGTCTTCAGCAGCACACCGAGCAGCAAATTAACCGACTCTCGGGAGAATTCTCTGCTTTGGAAAATAAGCTTAATAAAAAAATAAAGAGTGGAATTAATAAAATTAATTCTTGTTTAAAGAATTAAATATAAAAATATCATTAATAGATGCGGAATTAAATGAGCTCCGAAAACTTAAAATTGAAGTTGAATAACTTAAAGCTGAAGCAGCGGAGAAAGGCCCTAATAAAGATTTTACCTCCGATGCAATAATTTTTGGGATCCCCTATACTGAGTCTGAAAATCTAAAGAGTATTTTCAACCAAATTCGTCGCTCAATTGACTTCCATGCACCGCAAGTTCGTGATATTTTCCGAATTAAGCACAACCCCTTACACTCCAACACTGCTGTCATCATAAAATTTTATTCTCCGTTTGACAGAGCGCGTGTTCTCAAAGGCTTTGCTGAGTACAGGCGGAGAACAAGAGCGGCAGTGACTCTGAAGAGCTGGCTTTGATCTCAATACACTGGTGTCCAATGATGATATCCCCGATAGTGTTAATTAGGTTAGTTTATAAATTATTTTCTTTTAATTCTTTTTATTTTTCTACATTTTCTTACTGTTTCTTAATATTTCATAATTTTTCACCTTTTTTTAATGGAAAGATGTTTGGTTTTTGGAACCACGGAGACGTGGTTCATTTCAATGCGAGAAGTTTAAACGTAGCTAAACTCGAATATATTCAATATATCTTTGAGAACTCAAAAGTCGACATTATTTGTGTATCTGAAACCTGGTTTAACCCAGACATTCCTAATAGTTATTTTGACCTTGTCAATTATAGACTTTTTAGAAATGACAGGATTACCAAAAAGGGTGGTGGAGTTGCAATATATTATATCTCAATACAAAGCTTGCACACTCAAAAAATAATTGTTAAAATAGAACAATAATGATTGTTGTTCAATTAACAATTATAATTGTTAATTTTTTTCCTATAATTTGAGTGATGATTGTAGCTTTTTTCCTTTTAACAATCATTTTAGGAAAGATTGTTAAATTCATTGTTCGATTGTAAATTTCAATTCAATTGTTAAATTCAACAATCCGATTCTTAAAAAACTGTATGTTCGAATAATCACAAAACTTCAAAATTATATTGATTTTTGTGTCAAATAGTATGTCGTTTTAATTTAATTCAAATCGGCGCGCTTTCATATATATGAAAAAATAAAATAAAATCGCTTGCCTATGCATGCTCAAACAACCCGAGTACGTATCGGAATCACGATCGGGATTATCTGGTGTACGAGCACAGTCAACAGCTGCAGTAATAGTAAAAACTACATAAGCAGTGTTCGGTTGCTCCAACAGCTGCGCATCGGTAAAAACGAGTATCACGACACGTTGGAAAAGGAGACATCACATCGACAGTCGCGGCAACTTTTTACCTCAATGCCTTGGATTGCAATGCACAATTAATGTCCTGCTGGTTAACGCCATTGCTTGGTCAAGCTTATATCAAGCTCCCATATCGGAATCTAAACAATGAGGCATAATGTGGATGGACATAACTGTGGGTAGAATTGTTTTTCTATTAAATATTTTACTTTCAGAGCCAGCTATGAGCAATTTGAGAAGACGAAGAACGAGAAGCACAAGGCGCAGCGTCGCGAATACAAGACGCAAATGGCGCATCGCTCGCACGAACAGTAGTTGATCATCGCTTATTTTTCAATAGCATTGTGCGATTCAAGGAGTAGCAACTGCAGAACAATATAATGCTCAAGAAGTTATAAATTATTAATTTTAAATTATAAATTATAAATTATAAATTATAAATTATAAATTATAAATTATAAATTATAAATTATAAATTAAAAATTATAAATTATAAATTATAAATTATAAATTATAAATTATAAATTATAAATTATAAATTATAAATTATAAATTATAAATTATAAATTATAAATTATAAATTATAAATTATAAATTATAAATTATAAATTATAAATTATAAATTATAAATTATAAATTATAAATTATAAATTATAAATTATAAATTATAAATTATAAATTATAAATTATAAATTATAAATTATAAATTATAAATTATAAATTATAAATTATAAATTATAAATTATAAATTATAAATTATAAATTATAAATTATAAATTATAAATTATAAATTATAAATTATAAATTATAAATTATAAATTATAAATTATAAATTATAAATTATAAATTATAAATTATAAATTATAAATTATAAATTATAAATTATAAATTATAAATTATAAATTATAAATTATAAATTATAAATTATAAATTATAAATTATAAATTATAAATTATAAATTATAAATTATAAATTATAAATTATAAATTATAAATTATAAATTATAAATTATAAATTATAAATTATAAATTATAAATTATAAATTATAAATTATAAATTATAAATTATAAATTATAAATTATAAATTATAAATTATAAATTATAAATTATAAATTATAAATTATAAATTATAAATTATAAATTATAAATTATAAATTATAAATTATAAATTATAAATTATAAATTATAAATTATAAATTATAAATTATAAATTATAAATTATAAATTATAAATTATAAATTATAAATTATAAATTATAAATTATAAATTATAAATTATAAATTATAAATTATAAATTATAAATTATAAATTATAAATTATAAATTATAAATTATAAATTATAAATTATAAATTATAAATTATAAATTATAAATTATAAATTATAAATTATAAATTATAAATTATAAATTATAAATTATAAATTATAAATTATAAATTATAAATTATAAATTATAAATTATAAATTATAAATTATAAATTATAAATTATAAATTATAAATTATAAATTATAAATTATAAATTATAAATTATAAATTATAAATTATAAATTATAAATTATAAATTATAAATTATAAATTATAAATTATAAATTATAAATTATAAATTATAAATTATAAATTATAAATTATAAATTATAAATTATAAATTATAAATTATAAATTATAAATTATAAATTATAAATTATAAATTATAAATTATAAATTATAAATTATAAATTATAAATTATAAATTATAAATTATAAATTATAAATTATAAATTATAAATTATAAATTATAAATTATAAATTATAAATTATAAATTATAAATTATAAATTATAAATTATAAATTATAAATTATAAATTATAAATTATAAATTATAAATTATAAATTATAAATTATAAATTATAAATTATAAATTATAAATTATAAATTATAAATTATAAATTATAAATTATAAATTATAAATTATAAATTATAAATTATAAATTATAAATTATAAATTATAAATTATAAATTATAAATTATAAATTATAAATTATAAATTATAAATTATAAATTATAAATTATAAATTATAAATTATAAATTATAAATTATAAATTATAAATTATAAATTATAAATTATAAATTATAAATTATAAATTATAAATTATAAATTATAAATTATAAATTATAAATTATAAATTATAAATTATAAATTATAAATTATAAATTATAAATTATAAATTATAAATTATAAATTATAAATTATAAATTATAAATTATAAATTATAAATTATAAATTATAAATTATAAATTATAAATTATAAATTATAAATTATAAATTATAAATTATAAATTATAAATTATAAATTATAAATTATAAATTATAAATTATAAATTATAAATTATAAATTATAAATTATAAATTATAAATTATAAATTATAAATTATAAATTATAAATTATAAATTATAAATTATAAATTATAAATTATAAATTATAAATTATAAATTATAAATTATAAATTATAAATTATAAATTATAAATTATAAATTATAAATTATAAATTATAAATTATAAATTATAAATTATAAATTATAAATTATAAATTATAAATTATAAATTATAAATTATAAATTATAAATTATAAATTATAAATTATAAATTATAAATTATAAATTATAAATTATAAATTATAAATTATAAATTATAAATTATAAATTATAAATTATAAATTATAAATTATAAATTATAAATTATAAATTATAAATTATAAATTATAAATTATAAATTATAAATTATAAATTATAAATTATAAATTATAAATTATAAATTATAAATTATAAATTATAAATTATAAATTATAAATTATAAATTATAAATTATAAATTATAAATTATAAATTATAAATTATAAATTATAAATTATAAATTATAAATTATAAATTATAAATTATAAATTATAAATTATAAATTATAAATTATAAATTATAAATTATAAATTATAAATTTTAAATTATAAATTATAAATTATAAATTATAAATTATAAATTATAAATTATAAATTATAAATTATAAATTATAAATTATAAATTATAAATTATAAATTATAAATTATAAATTATAAATTATAAATTATAAATTATAAATTATAAATTATAAATTATAAATTATAAATTATAAATTATAAATTATAAATTATAAATTATAAATTATAAATTATAAATTATAAATTATAAATTATAAATTATAAATTATAAATTATAAATTATAAATTATAAATTATAAATTATAAATTATAAATTATAAATTATAAATTATAAATTATAAATTATAAATTATAAATTATACGATGTTAATTTTTTGTTAAAAATTATTAAATTTGTTTATCTGCTCATTTACGCAAAGATTTAGTTATTGTGTCATGTTTTCAAAAACATTTTGTTAAAAATTATATACATTATTGAAATATATGAAAATTAAAATATATAGAAATAATTTAAAAAAAACTGTACATCTTTATTTTAATAAGTATGTAGGCAGTAGGATTTTGTTACAAAAATACTGTATATACTATAAAAACAATATTTATGAAGTAGGCTGGATTTTAAATCATGATTGTTATTTTTAACAATTCGATTGTTAATCTAGGCTTCATTACTTTTAACAATTCAACAATCGAAATAATAATTAATTGCTAATTTACTTCAAAAATCTATTTCGAAAAAAATAACAATTGCAATTGTTGTTTCCAACAAAGATTCAACTATTGCTGATTGTTGAACGTATATTCACAAATATGATTGTTAATTTATTGTTAGATACAACAATTATTTTCTGGGAGTGTGTAAGTAAGTAAGTCTTGTGGGTCTGATATTGAATATGTTAATGTGCAAATATCAGATCGTGAGATAAAAATACTTGTTTCTTGCGTCTATAATCCCAACAAATGTTTTAGTCCCGAACCTTTTTTCTGTGATATATGTAAACGTGCTACAGATTTTGATTTTTTTCGCTATATGTGGTGACTGTTAACTTGCTTACTGGTAAAGTTAACTTGCTTACTAAATATCGTGTATCTGATAATTTATATGACAAAGTTACGACGGCTGGAATGACAATTATAAATCCAATGACTCACTCCGACGCGTTTTGCTCCTAATGTGACTCCTAGCTTACTTGACGTTCTGATGACTCCTTATTGTTATTTTTTGTCCAAATATTAATATTAATGTATGTTCAAATTCTAGACCTATGACTGTATCGTATCGTGACTTCAAGTCCATTGACTATTACATGTTGTATGAAAACTTGTCTCATATGTGTTGGAATGAATGTTGGAATTGTCAGTCTGTTGACGATAAATTAAATGTTCTTGTATCCAACGTTTATAATGTTTTTGATAATTTTGTTCCAATTCGTACTATGACGGTTTTTTAGGAAAATGTGATATTAGCTATTAAGAAAAGAAACAAACTTTATGTTAAATGGAAAAAGCATCGTATCGATGAAAACTGGGAGCGTTTAAGGCATGCCCGTAATGCTGCTGTCGCCATAATTAGGCAGTCTAAGAAGAGATTTTTTCATCGTAAACTAAATTGCTCACTCCCCTCCAAATTACTCTGGAACAATATTCGTAAACTTGGTGTTTTTAGCAGTGATAACGCGGAGTGCAATATTGATCCTAACATATTAAATGCTTTTTTTCTTTCCAATAATTCGACTAATAATAATAATAGTTTGGCACTACAGCTCTATAAGAACTTAGGCCGAGCTCTCTCACCATTTTGAGCTGTGCGTGTTATATTTGTACTCAAAGTGGTGGGACCTACAGTTTATTGCCGAATCCGAACGGCGGGTGAGAGCTTTTCATAGGCAATTTTTACTCTCGTAGGTTTGCCATTTACTGCCGAGAGGTAGCGCGGTATAGAAAAATGTTTCTATGAAAAGATGTTGTTAGCCCCAGTCCAGGCTTGAACCGGGGACCTTTCGGCTCGCAGTCCAACGCACTAACCACTGAGCTACCGCGGCTACCAATAATTCGACTAATAATTTAAATTACCATTGTAATGCAGCTCAGTACCCCGAAGTTGACAAATTTACATTCAAAAATGTTGTTGAAAATGATGTTATTAAATCTATCATGAACATCAAATCTAATGCTATAGGGGATGTATTCCCTTGCGATTTATCAAGAAGATATTACCTTATATTATTGGACCACTGACGCACATAATTAATCATTGTTTTACGACATCATGTTTTCCTAATTCATGGAAAATAGCCACAGTGATACCAATAGCTAAGGTCACACATGCGTCCACAATGAAAGATTTCAGACCTATCAGTATTCTGTCATCGTTTTCGAAAGTATGTGAGTCACTTATGGCTAAGCAAATTACTCAACTCTTAGATAGATTTAAATTACTATCACCGTACCAATCTGGCTTCCGGTCTGGACATAGTTGTGCTACTGCTATGCTTAAAATTCTAGATGATATTCGCATGTCGTATGATGTAGGTGATATAACTTTGCTGTGTTTATTAGACTTTTCTAAGGCCTTTGACTGCGTTAATCATTCAATTTTAGTTAAGGAGCTCGAATTCATTTTTGGTTTTAACCATAGTTCCGTAACTTTAATTGCTAGCTATCTCGAAGGCAGAAAGCAGAGAGTTAAGATTAACAATTTATTTTCTGACTACAGTGTCATTAAAGCCGGTGTGCCTCAAGGATCTATCCTTGGGCCTTGGCTATTTAGTTTATTTATTAATGATATTTTTAGTGTGTGTCGTGACATAAAGATGCATTCTTATGCGGACGACATCATTTTTTTGTAATAATCCACATTTTAAACGCGACATTGGTAAGGACTCAATGTATTTAATGTTAATAAATTATATTTATATATTTATTTATATTTTTATTTATTACAGAAAATAAATTATACATCGAACTTCTATTATGGTAACGGATTCAAAAACAACTGCAGACTCAAGTACTACAATCAATTATTGGAAACCAAAGCAAACATTAAATGTGTTATAACCTTTTGCAGCAAGAAGTGTCTTTTTATGTGTATGTTGTAAAAGTGAATATCAATTTCGACATTTATATAAAATAATATACACAATAAATTAACTGAAATACATTTTTGTTTTAATAAATTATTAGAAAAATGTAATTTGACCATAAAATTAATAATACGTATCATTAAATTTGTATAGGTCTTTCTTATTGTAATTAAAATATCACATTATAAAATATATGGTATAACCACACATTGTATTAACAGTTTCAATATTACTGAACAAATGGGACGCATCCTATTGACCAATTTTAATGGTATAAATTATTGTTTTTCTATTGAAATACTATCAATTTACCGTGATTTTTTTCTGGGTGTATGTATTGAATATAACACGTTATGAACATATATCTGATAAAAGTAAATGAATTTTTGGTTGTAGCATAACTGATTATCTGAGCGCAAGAAATTGTATCTTCTTACATAAGTTGATTAATCAGAAGACTCTATCACAACTCTTTCAAAAGCTACGTTTTAGTGTTTCGAACAGATGTTGTAACTTTATAATACCTAAATATAATTATTTGCACACAAAGAGACTTTTATTCATTAACGCCATCAAACTTTGGAATTCCCTGCCGTTACAAATTAAATCTACTGTCAGACCAAATAACTTTAAGCTTTCCGTCATGTCATTCTTTTCAAATTCAAATTAAGTTAAAATTCGAAAGAATATTAAATGTCGATTTCAAGTTTCGGTAAAGGCTAAATATAATTGGTAAAAAACTACCAGTTTTGCTGGAGAACGCTATGGTTTTCAAGCTTGCAATTACAAAAATATGAACGCCTTTCTCCAGTAAATGCTTTGATAACCATGATAACCATGATCCACAAATATTATTTTCATTTTATTGTCGGATTGAACAATCAAATTATCATACAAATATTGAACATAAAATTTTTGTTTATGAAAATTTCAATTGTTAATTTTCGATTTTGCTTTGAATGGCATTCTTAAAATTTTAAAATTTGAAATGTCATTTTTAAAAAGAAAACAAACAAATTTTAAATTTATGTCATTTTTTATTAGCATACAAATAACTTTATAATTTTAAATCGCAAATAGAACCTTCTTCTTTCCTTCCGCTGCTCAATGATGACTGCCAGTAGGGCAGTAATCTTCATTCATACGCCAGGAGCGGTTAAACTAAGTTGGACACCGCTGCTATAGACTTAGCGTGCAGGGCGACATCAAATATGTTTGGTCTACTCCCGTCGATAAATTGCGCAAAGCGTTTATATGTGTGATGAAACATATGATCTATCTGTTGTCTAATTCCGATGCGACCACACATGATATGAAGCAGGCGATACATACGCCAGCGAGTCCATTGTGAACCTAGACGCGTAATAGTAGCATTCCCGACAGTACTTCGATGATACTGCGTCTGGTGGCAGTCGATTCGGAGGGCGGAACAACAAAAATTAATGATATTATTTTCAAATTAAAAATAATATTGTTTATATATATAATATATAATATAATTATATATATATAATATAATTTATATATAAAATAATATAATTTACAAGATTATTCTTCTTTAAAAATAAACAATGTTTTACTTAAATATAACACGGTTGTCTATTACGTTCGAGAGCAAGCTTCGGGGTAAATCCGGTCCGTAAGCGAGGCTCGATATAAATTGGATACAATAATAAACTTCGGTATAAATTAGGTTCGATTACAAGCTTCGGTGTAATTCGGGTCCGAATACAAGATAAGCTTCGGAATAAATCGGGTTCGATAACAAGCTTCGGTGTAAATCGGGTCCGAATGCAAGTTTCGATGTAAATCGGGTACGAAGATAAGCTTCGAAATTAATCGCGTATTCGTTGTTTCCGTTCGGAAGCACAACGAGAGCAAGAAGAATGCTGCCGAGTGCAAATTGGCAAGGCCTACTTACGTAGGTTCATGCATAAACCATGTAAGTATTATGTGCGTATGACTAATGCAATGAATATTAAGAATAGCCCAGTAGCGGTGCTGTGTTGTGTAGTATGGGTAACATTGTAACTGATTGACGTTACGGTGGCGGTCCAGTATTATACATACTGGAAAACATTGTAGCGGCTTGACGTTACAGTCTCCCCTTGCTTCAGAAAATAATTTCCTAGTGTAATGTATTTATTATTGGGCGACTTTAGGTCATAAGACCCACACTACCTTGCGGTATATTGACCTGACCATTGGAAATGGTTCGGCTCGGCCCGTTTTTATACCCTACACCTATGAGGTACAGGGTATATTAACTTTGTGCATATATTGTAACGCCCCTTAGGAGGCGTGTGCGGTATGGAAAAGTATATATATTCTTGATCAGCATCACTACCCGAGTCCGTTTAGCCATGTCCGTCTTGCTGTCTTGCCGTTTTGCTGTCTTGCTGTCCGAATACAGAATAACTTGAGAAATACTGATCAGAATACGATGAAATTTCGTCTCAATATATTCTAGCCAAAAGTAGGAACCGAGTTTGAAAATGAGCCAAATCGGTCAACGGACACGCCCACCTCCCATACAAGTCAATTTTATATAATTCTTTCGGGACTAATAACTCGAAAAGTATTCAATGTATAGTTATAAAATTTAAAAGGTATTGTTAGAATTCACCTAAAAATATGTGGTCCAAAAATGGGCGTGATCCGCCCACTTTTTTTTTCATTATTTCCCGGGTTTTCATAGTGGAAATTTGATCCGTAAATTATTAAAATCAAATCTATGAAATATTTGCCTTTCAAAATTTTAAATATAGGCGTGGTCCGCCCAATTACATTTTTCATTTTTTTTTTTAGTTTTTTATACTTTATATAATTTATTAATTTATGGGGATATAAGACGTAAATTTCTGATATATGAATAATATTCTGAGGGTTAATATCCACACCAAAGGTGTAGGGTATTCCATAGTCGGGCCCGACCGACTATAAAAATCCGCCCCATGTGACCGAACTTACCCATGTGACCTAACTTTCCCAACTCGTTTTTATTTTTTTTTTTACTAATTCATTTATATATGCATTCATCATTATATATATATTTATTAACTTAGTAATACATTCATTTTAAAAATAAAAAAAAGTATATAAAATAGTAAGTACTTAGCTATCATACAGTTTTACAATTCATAAAAAAAAAAAATATATATATATATATATATATATATATATATATATATATATATATATATATATATATATATAGAAATAGAAATAGATATGGTGCATCCCACGTCACTCCAGCGGTACGAATTTTACGACTCCCTTACAGCGCAATCTAGCCTGTATGTCGCTCTTTTCCCATCGCACGACCTAGCTGCCTTTCGTGGTTTCCGAATTACGATGCCCTGGAACAAATCAGGTGTCGTATCGTGTTGCCCTACACCGGTGACCACAGATATATTGCTAATGGTAGCCTGGACTGCAGCAATTGGTGACTGTGCATCGGTTTTAGTTGTGGGCACTGCTGAATCAGTGCAGAAATGGTTGGCGACACCATCGGTACATCTGTTGCTGACCGTTCATTCCGTGGGGTGGTTGATGCGACGGGTGTTATTGGTACCTGACGATTATCGTGTTTTGGATAAGGCAACAGTTGATGCTTCCTGGATGAGATTGATACCAGCGGTACTAAGGGTGGTGGTGAGCTGGATCTGTGTGTTGCGTGGACGGAAGGATCGACGGGTGGATTGACAACGGATTGTTGTTGCATCGTTCCAGTCTCGTTGAGCTTCCGTAGCGATGTGCGAGTCAAGATCTCGTCTCTTAGGTCAGGCAACTCCATTCGTTGACCGTTGGATTTGGTCTTTATAACCAGTTGTGCCTTAACTAAACACTCCTGCAATTTTGGAGATGCAGGAACTGCCACTTGTGGAGGTATAAATGTAGTCACCTTCCTCGGCATGCTTGTTTCCCGTTATTGTTCCACAATCTTGCTAGGTGGATGGGGTCGTGCGATTCGGCGTTTCATCGAGACTGTACGTTGCATTGATGCCTTATTAATTAAATGAAATGTAACTTAGTCTAAAAAAAATGAAAAGAAAATAATATTTTTGAATACAAAAGGAACTTATATTTGGTAGTTAATTAAATTAGATCAAATTTTTTTTTGTTGTTATGTATTTTTTTTATATGTTTGCCTTTTTTTCTATGTGTTGTTTCTTTCAGCGTATAGTTTTAGATCTTGAATATGTGCTCGGATAACCTGCATCTTGCTTTGATCGTGACTTTGTAGTTCTAATTCAGCTATATTCGGTGAAATTAAGCGCTTTATTCTGAATGGTCCAGAGAATTTAGGAGCTAATTTTTGAGCGAAGATGTTGACGGCTGATGAAAGGTGATGTTCTCTTTTCATCACAATTGATCCCATAGTGGGTTTCATTGGCCTGCGACGAAGATTATAATGTTTTTTCTGATGTCGAGTCGCTATTTCCATATTCTCTTTTACTTCGTTCCAGAGAATTTCCAAGTTTGTGTGTGGCATGTTTGGTTCCCGAGGAACGGTACCATTTTCACGTTGTTTATTCGGAGCTGTAGGGTTCCGACTAGAGATGGGCATGTGAGCGTGATTCAGCGTGATTCACGTGAATCACGCGTGATCACGCGTGATTGTGATTGAATCCTAAGTTTGCTCACGTGATTGTGAGTAGACCAGAAAATACCGTGAGTGAGTGTGCGTGAGTAAAATTTTTTCGTGAATGAGTGGAAGTGAGTCGAATATTTCATAAAATAAAAAATCTCACTTTTAATTTTTTCAATTTTTTTATATTTTTGCTAAAATACAGAACAAATAGGGCCACGCCTTGAACTCAGATGGCTTTGGGAAGTCAGTTGCCCACTATTCAGAACTATAATAATTCAACCCGACCGTCATATACCCACCCCTTTTTCAATTCAGAATAAGTTGCAAGATTTCAGTCAACAATTGATCTAACCCCTGTAAACCGGCCGTACTTAGTATGGGCTAGTCAATTTTTGTGGGGTCATGTCAATAGTTTTTGCTTGGTTTCATACGACCGTTCATGGAAATGGACATAGAACGCATTTCTTCGATATACCCATTTTTGTAAAAAGTTGAATTTTCAATTTCAACTATACACGATAACTCTGTTCCAGAGGTTCGTGTGGGGCCCAGTTTTTATTCGAATTAGTGGAGTGGTTAGTGCGTTGGACTGCGAGCCGAAAGGTCCCCGGTTCAAGCCTGGACTGAGATTAACAACATCTTTTCATAGAAACATTTTTCTATACCGCGCTGCCTCTCGTCAGTAAATGGCAAACCTACGAGAGTAAAACCAATTGCCTATGAAAAGCTCTCACCCGCCGTTCAGATTCGGCAATAAACTGTAGGTCCCACCACTTTGAGTACAAATATAACACTCACAGCTCAAAATGGTGAGAGAGCTCGGCCGAAGTTCTATACAGGACTGTAGCGCCAAACTATTATTATTATTAAATATAGTAACCAAAAAATTCGCTTCAAAAATAGTCCCTAGTAAATTCTACCCCGGACTATTCTTTTATTGATAATTCTTTTCCAGCGATAATTTTTCCAGGGACAATTCTCAAAGATTGTACACGAATTCTTTACCGCAGAATTATTTATCCAGGCAATTTTTTGGTTTTTATATGAACACATCGAAAGTCATTCACATTTCCACCTAAGTTAAAAATTGAGGTATATTTTATCAAACTCCCTAACATCATAACTTCATTATTGCGTTTGAAAGATGTGTATTAGAGGTGCCACGCTCGGTCGACCAATCTCACCAACATATACATATGAAATATGTATTTTTATGCATTCTGAAAACAATAGCAAAAAACCACGTGATTCAGCCTGATTCACGTGAATCACGCGTGATCACGCGTGATTGTGATTGAATCTTAATTTTACTCACGTGATTGTGAGTGAGTGTGAGTAGTGCAAAAAAGACTGTAAGGTAATTGACAATCCCAGCGGCGATGATCTTGACTTGTTCGTTGAGCAATCATCGTTTTCACTACTCTATTCGTTCTCTCGGTCGGATTTTCCTGGGGTGTGTAGGGTGCAGTTAAACGGTGTTTGATGCCGTGATCCTCCAGAAATTGTTTCAAAATACGACTTGTGAATTGAATTCCATTATCTGATAGAAATATCTTGGGACATCCGAACCTATATATAATTCGTTCCCGTAACGCGGTAATAACGGCTGTAGCAGTGGCGGTCCGTACGGGGACAAGTTCTACTCACTTACTAAACTTGTCAACCAGCATCAGTAGTCCTGTGTAGCCGTGCGTTGATCGCGGCAATGGTCCAATGAAATCGGCACAAACTAACTCCCATGGATATGAACATGGTGTGGTCGTCATGTAGCCAGCAGGTTTTCTTTGCTCAACTTTATATTTAGCACATAGCTCACACGTTCTGACATAGTGAAGAATATCCTTATACATTCCTGGCCAGTAGTAATTTTCTTGTGCCCGCTTTAACGTCTTGGAAACTCCTAAGTGGCCAGCCGCAGGCTCATTCTTTTAGGATATTTTCCTGAAGCTCATGTGGTATTCGAAACTCTTGATTTGCGACCAATGTGTTTAAACATTGGATTCTCTATAAACTGATAAGCGGGAAACTTAGTTGCGTGGGCTCGCACTCTCGCTTTTTGGCGGTCGTACCAACGGGATGTTTTCGTATTCGTCTGTAGAAACAGGTCCTTGCTCGGGCGCCATTTGTGACATGGTTTTATCAAAGGCTGAGGTAAAACTCAGCCGCTCCAGAGTTCGATGAAGGGATCCACAAACCCTCAACAAAATATATAACACGATGGTTTTAATCTGGTTTTAATCTGTTTTTATATTTCGTTTTATTTCAATTATATATTTTTTTTTTCACACAATAATTTACAAGATTATTCTTCTTTAAAACTAAATAACACGGTTGTCTCTTACGTTCGAGAGCAAGCTTCGGGGTAAATCGGTTCCGTGAGCAAAGCTCGATGTAAATTGGATACAATAATAAACATCGGTAAAAATTAGGTTCGATTACAAGCTTCGGTGTAAATCGGGTCCGAATACAAGTCTCGATGTAAATCGGGTACGAAGATATGCTTCGGAAAAAATTCGGGTTCGATAACAAGCTTCGGTGTAAATCGGGTCCGAATGCAAGTTTCGATGTAAATCGGTTTCGGTAGCAAGCTTCGGTGTAAATCGAGTCCGAAAGAAAGCCCCTATGTATTAAGTGACCGACGGCAAGCTTCGGGGTAAATCAGAGTCCGATAGCAAACTTACGGCCTTCAAAAATGTGTGTCCGATGATTAGTTCGAGGTATTCGTTGTTTCCATTCGGAAGCCCAACGAGAGCAAGAAGAATGCTGCCGAGTGCAAATTGGCCAGGACTACTTACGTAGGTTCATGCATTAGCCATGTAAGAATTATGTGCGTATGACTAATGCAATGAATATTAAGAATAGCCCAGTAGCGGTGCTGTGTTGTGTAGTATGGGTAACATTGTAACAGATTGACGTTACGGTGGCGGTCCAATATTATACATACTGGATAACATTGTAGCGGATTGACGTTACAAGTGTTGCAACCGAAATACATTTAATGTAACCTCATGTCATTAAAATGTCATTACTCTATCCGAAATGTTAGTCCGCGCAACTGCACGTTTGGTTGCCGTAACCTCATGATTGCATTTTTCATTATGCCAAAATTCAAAATTATTTATTTAATTTAATGATTTCTCTTCAATATTTTATATTTTTCAATGCAATATATTTTATTTTCTTGTGACATTTCAAAAAATAAATACTATGTTTTAGAAATAATTAGTTTGGTGTGGATATTTTAATGTACAGTATTATTTGTGTGTGTTCATGCGTCATGTTAGAGTGACTAGTAACTCTGCTCGTCCGTCTGGCTCCCAGTCCCACCTTCGGCCCTCCTGACATTTCATTCGCCCCGAATGAAGAGTTCCAAGTTCATGATTTCCGAAATTATTATGGTTCAATCGTACTTGTCCAAAGTTGAACTGTAATTTATCATTGTTGATGCTTAGTGGCTCCATCTTATGCTTCGTACCGATCATGTCACCTCCAGAAAACTCTCTCCCCTTCCTTAAAAATTCTGGCGCATGCCTCTGATTTTTCCTAACTGCAGAATTGTTGCTAAATGTTCTTATCTGTTTCTTTTGAAATTGATCGCTGTCATAATTCTCATCTTTTAACTTTTTGATATCCTTCTTAAGTTGCGAATTTTTCTCTATAAGCATGGCATTCTCCTCCTTTAATCTTTTTTAGTCTTCATAAACTTCAGATATCTTCATTTGCAACTGTTTTTGATTTTGCAGCAGTTCACGCTTTTCAATTAGCGCTGTATTGGGTTTCTGCTCAACTGTTCTTAACCGGGTATAACTAAATCATGCCCATAACTAAATCTTCGATGTCTGAAATATTTTGGACTCTCTGCTTTTCTGCATCGTTTCTTATGCAGAATTCTGCTGTACCCTCTTCATTATAATGTCAACACCTTGAACGATGCTGTTAACAATGACTGCTTCGTATCGTATGTCCTGTTTGCGTACTACATGGAATGTTACTTCTATACATATATGGTCACTCTCCAGGCATCCGTAAAACTACCTATCGTAGTCAGTTCACTTTCGGCGATACCTGTTAACTGTTTTGTATCTGCGCTGAGTTTAATGTTACCTAACTTAGTAAGTATGTCTTGCCTTATCAAACACATGTCGCACCCAGTATCTACCAAAGCCATAAACTTAAAGTTGTTGCATTTTACGTCTTTGAAGATAAGTCCACAGTTCCTGTTTATCATCGTATTGATATGCCTCTCTCATATTTTATAGGCTTGCCATGAAATCTAGAATCATTTCGGCATTCAAATGCGCGATGACCAACATGGTTGCATTTGAAACACCTTCTTTGCTTTTCGGGACAATCCTGCGCTAAGTGGTTGGTATTGCCACATGTACCGCATTTCTTCGAATCCTGACAATTGTCCGGGAGATAGTGTTGATTCGGCACTTGTTGAGTACTCCACCTGTATAACGAATGGCTGGAACCTCGAACATTTTCATATGACTTTATCTTATCCTTTAAATCTCTTATTGACCTTGATTGGTAGAGTATCGTTTTATTCGCCTTTGAAACTGTAATACCCTCACAGAAATATTCTATTAAGCTTTCCTCTTCCACGTTAATGGGTTTCCCAATTTCCATTAATGTGTAGAGGTATTCACGGAGCGTCTCGTTATGCTACTTGCTTCGGTTTCGTAGAAGTCGATGGACCTCTGCTAACGACAATCTCTCTCCGAATTCGTCCAAGAGACAGTTTTTTCCAATTTACAGTTGACGCGCTGTCCTCAAATTCAACAATCCGCTGATTGATGTCAGGTGAACTCATTCCACTGTCTTCAATATCCTTCAATGTAAAACGAGAATATTCGCGACTAGAAGAAGGGACTTCTCCGTATACATGACGTTCCCGAACTGTGTCAATGCCATCTTCTGCATACACAGAACGGCTGGCATCATCGTCGCTGACTTCCCCCGCAGTCAGACCGAAGTGGGCGATGACTCTGTAAAACTGCCTTAAGTCCCCTTGTGTTTAAATTTAACGTACCCAATCTTTCCTTCAGTTGGTCAACTGTCAATGCTAAAATAGTCTGTGCGTCCATTATGATGTGTAATAATAATTTAAAATTTAAAATAACAAAGAATGTAAAAGATATTAAATTATTATAATATTATAATATTATCATAAAAGGTAAGTGTAATAAATAATAAAATATTATTGTATTATATTAGATTTAAATAGTAGATGATGTTAATAGAGATTTATAAAGAATAAAACATACAGTAACTCTGGTCAATTTATTCACCGTCGTCTCAAAATGAATATCCACTCACTCAAGGAATTTTGCAATTGTTTGTGATAGCGGCATTATCGTCCTCTTTTTTAACCAACGCTGCTTAACCTTCTTCGTCTTCTTGTCTTGCCTTTCTTTATCTGACTTTCTTCAGCTGCACTGCTGCACAACTTCGTTTCAACTTCTCTGCTTCAACTGACCTTCTGTAACTCTTATATATATTGCTCCTTCATTCCTTCTGCTGTTGATCTTTCTTCTGGCTGTTTCGGCGCTGCATTCTCTCTCTGGTTAACTTTAAGCGACGCGGCGAACTTAAGACTGTTGAATGCATTGGTGACACTTTCCTCGGAAATCTGCGTTAAATAACTTAAGGTTGAGCCCCCATGTAGGAATGTACTATTCCAAATGAAACACTTATTTTTTATAAACGTTACAAATTATTTATTTAATTTAATATTTTTCTTCAATATTTTATATTTCAATACAATGTATTTTATTTTCTAGTGACATTTCAAAAAATAAATACTATGTTTTAAAAATAATTAGTTTGGTGTGGGTATTTCAATGTACAGTATTATTTGTGTGTGTTCATGCGTCCTGTTAGACTGTCTAATAACTCTGATCGTCCGTGTGGCTCCCAGTCCCACATAAATGACAAACAGCAACCTCGTGTCTATCAGCATTTCCAGTTTCGTGCCAACAATTATGGATACTTGCTGAAATAAATAAACGTCAAATATTTTCACAAGTGGCAAACAATTGGAAATGCATTAAATAAGTAAAAATGCGAAATAAATATACAAATATTAATAAAATAATATATTTTTTCAATACAAATTGCTCATTAGCTAGTGAAATATAATATAAATAAAAAATATGTGACCAATGCAAAAGGTTTTTTTTTTGTTTATTGGTTATGAGAAAATAAAAAAATGCATGCAGATACAAGTATTTTTTCTTAGTTTTTTTTCAGGGAGCAGGGATTAGTAGATATACTTCTAAATTGTGTGCGCGACAATTTTACTCAATTATAATATATTTAGAACACATAAGTTTTATATCATAAATAACTATGTTATAATAAAATTTCAATTGGAGGTTTAGAAAACCTCATGCTTACCGATTAAGAGGTTGCGACAACCTCATGTTCACCAATTTGGGGGTTGTCGGAACTCCATGATCACCGATTTGGAGGTTACCACCACCTCATGTTCACCGATTAGGAGGTTGTCACAACCTCATTTTCACCAAGGGCAATTTAGTTGGTTGCCGCAACAAAGCAGTTCTTTGTGTGCGTGCATTTTTTTATTTCCTCATAACCAATAAATAAAAAAACTATTTTTATTGGCACATATGTTTACATATTTTTTATTTATATTATATATCACTAGCTTATGAGCAATTTGTATTGAATAAAAATATTATTTTATTAATATTTATATATTTATTTCACAATGTAACTTAATTAATGAATTTCCTATTGTTTTGACATGTGAACATTTTTGACGTTTATTTATTTCAGCATGTATCCATAATTGTAGGCAAGAAACTGGCAAACGAAATTGACAGTTCGCCGTTTGTCATTTATTTTGATGATACAACAACTTACTCAATAGCCATAACAAATGCACTAATGTCAATTTTGGCAGAATAACAAATGCAATCATGAGGTTACGGCAACCGTACGTGCAGTTGCGCGGACTAACATTTCGGTTGTAGAAAAAAGAGGTACGTTCATTTTAATGACATGAGGTTACAACAAATGTATTTCGGTTGCAACACTGAAACGTTCAATTACGCCCGATTTACATTGTATCTTCCGTAAGTTTCACTGTATTGTCTAGGGTTGCATTTATTCATAAAAATGCTATAAAATCGAACCGAAACAGAAATATGTTAGAAAGGGACAATTTTAAAAATTTCATAACAACTTTGACAAAAAATATATACATAACAGCTAAATTTATTTTAATAAGCAGTCAGTCACATTTATCAATTTGAAAATTGTAAGGAAGAACGTGGTAAACGATTTTATTAAATCCTCATCACGAACCACCACATCTGCATTGACAAGCAGCGACGTGGATGAAAAGCGCATATCAAAAAATGAAGTCTCCGGGTTCTACATTGCATGCAATTGCTGCGAAAAGGCTTGGCTCACTTGTAACTTGTTTCCAGGATATAATAAAATACAAAGAGGGACGGGATTTAATATGTTTTATGTTTATCCGAATATGTGTTTATGTTTTCCGTTCTATGTATGTACAATCTTTTCAGGAAAAATTTAAAGTGACAATGTTGTAACTTGCTGCCGATCAAGTTGAGCTAAGTGCTTAGTGCGCTTGGGCTCTAAGATTTAAGTTATATCAATTTTTACATATTGAAATACTAAGCGTATTGTAAGACGAGAGAGCTTGCTACTCGCAAACACATTATTCATACACATATTATATATCGTTTTTCAGGAAACTTAAAGTTTCTTACAAAAGTTATTTATTAAGCATCGTATAGATATATCAGAATGGTAACTTTTGAAAGTAAACAGCACCTCTGCACTTCATACTTCATGATATGTTTTCATACTTTATAATATTTAACTTGTTGAAATCAAGATTCATAAAATTTGTTTATTGAATTTGTTGTCAATATTTTTCTGAAAAATATAATTTTTCTAGAACTGCTTTTCAAACAATAAATCACATTTCTTTTTTTATATGAAAAATAAGTTTTTTTTTTATTTAAAATACTTTATTGGCGACGAGGTCATACGAACATAAACATAATGGAGCAAGTTATAGCAGAAATATTTGTACGTCAGCAAGAATGGACACAGCAATTGATGGCGCAACAACAACATTTTTTAACGCAGTTATTGGATCACAGAGGAGAAATCCAGCAAGCAATATGTCAGCGCAAACAGCAGTACCAAAATTTCATCCATTTGATGAAGAGAAGCACAGCTGGAAGAACATTTTAAAGCATATGGAGTTGACGACAACGAGAAAAAGAGATCATTTTTTCTATCCTGGATTGGAGATAATGCATTTAGACTACTACAGAAGCTTGTTGGGAAACAAAATATTCAAGTAATTCCTTTTGAGGTACTAGTGGCCAAACTCGATGGTCATTTTGAAGCAAAGACGCATGTCATCAAAGCCAGATACGACTTTTATAAAAGACAAAAGCAAATTGGCGAATCGTATCAACAGTGGGTACCTGAATTAAGAGGTATGGCAAGAGAATGGAATTTTGTTTGCAAAAGTGAAAATTGTGGTAGCGAATTTATAGACGAATTATTAAGAG
This sequence comes from Dryomyza anilis, assembly GCA_951804985.1. Lineage (NCBI taxonomy): Eukaryota > Metazoa > Arthropoda > Insecta > Diptera > Dryomyzidae > Dryomyza > Dryomyza anilis. Next base: position 68,674,405 of record OX638131.1, read on the forward strand.
ATATTCTAATTTTACATACACCTGACGAACCGATACGAACGGCTTCGTTGCACAAGGAGGATCCCACATTGAAGAAAGTCTTGCAAATCGCGGAAACATTTGAGTCAACACAGAAAACAATCATCGGAATGAAGGATTCTTCACCAAAAGAGGCAGAAATCTTTGCGATAAGACAACAACAACAAAAAAATCAACATCAAGGTCATCAAAATAAATTTCAGCGGCACAATCAGCACTCATTTCAACATCCTCAAGTAACGAACAAGCAACAATCTAGCCAATTGCTATATAAAAGCGCAATGTTACAAATGTAAACGCATCGGGCACATTGCAACTGTATGTAAGTCTTTTAATAATACTCGTAGTATGATTATAACGGTACAAGAAGATAATATTGTAACGAATTGTAATGTAGTCGATAACAACATTACAAGAATAGGCAATAAGATGTCATAAATGCTGAAATTAACTGTCAGATGATACAACTTCAGTTTGACACATGGGCAGTCCGCTCCATCATAGGCTTAACAACATACAAGATGTTAAATTCACCGTCTTTATATCAAACCAATGTTAAATTGTTTGGATATGGTAATGTTAAAGTACCTATCTTAGGAGCCATGCAGGTTAAAGTAAAACTTGGAGAGGAAACTAAAATCCTTGAGCTTTTAATTTAGTCAGTGGGCATCGCCACTTGTAATTGTGCCTAAGCCTAATAACAAAATTCGAATTTGCTGTGATTTTAAACTCACAATTAATCAACAAATGGACATAGAAAAACATCCTATTCCACGGATTCGTGACTTATTTCACAAACTGAAGAATGGAAAGATGTTTTCAAAGATTGATTTAGCTGACGCTTATTTACAGATAGAAATGGACGAGGAATCCAAAAATTTATTTGTTGTTAACACACCTCTGGGTCTATATCAATACCTTTGGTGTTGCAAGCGCACCCGCAATTTTTTTAGAGCGAATCGTCAGCGTCATTCCTGGGTGCGTAAACTACATAGACGACATCATCTGCACAGGTGAGAACGAAGAATATTCGAAATTTGCGACAACTCTTTTATAGATTACAAGAAAGTGGTTTGCGTTGTAAGTTATCTAAATGTACTTTTTTGCAAGAAAAAGTTGAACATTTGGGTCACACCATTAGTGGATCATTTATTCAGCAATCAGAATCAGGAACTGAAGCTATTAAAAATTTACCTCGCCCTGTAAACTAAGCTGAACCTCAGTCATTCATGGGAAAAGTCAATTATTATTGCACTTTTATTCGAAATTATTCAGAAATTTGTCAATTTGGAATCCAAAAAAAGGAATTCCTGTTACAACAGCACATCGTCTTCAACGCTGGGCAGTAATACTGTCTGGGTATACGTATACCATTCAGCATAAAAATACGAAAGAGCATGGAAATGCAGACGCATATGAGTCTCCCTTATGAGGAAGTCTGGACAATATTGTCCAGACTTCCACATAAGGGAGATGTAGATTTTAACAAATCTGAAGACGCATATGATATTAATTTGATCGACATAAACTTTCCACTAGACGGAGAGATGATAGCAGAATTTACTAAAAATGATGTAATTTTACGTAAAGTATTATATTATATATTAAACGGTTGTCCAAATCAGATAACCGATAAAGAATTAGTGCCATATTTTCGGCATCGATTGAAATTTACAATTTTTAGCGGAGTAATAATTTTTAGAAACGGATTACAATCGAGTTGTAATACCACCCCAATTACACAGCAAAACGCTCAAATTGCTGCATGAAGGACATTGGGGTATAGTCAGAACGAAGCAACTGACAGATATTGTTGGTGGCCTGGAATCGACAATAATATTTCAATCATGATATTATCTTGCCAGTATTGCAACGCTTGCATTCCGGACCCCCCAAAACAATTTTCACCTTGGCCAGAATCTTTAGATCCTTGGGAACGAATACACTTGGATTTCGCTGGCCCATTCGAACGTTGTATGTGGCTCATTTGTGTTGATTCATTCTCACAATTTCCTTATGTGATGAAAATGGAAAATGCTACTACTATTTCTACTTTGAAAGCATTTCAAAACATATTATCAATCGAAGGATTACCGCAGACCATTGTAACAAATAATGGTACACAGTTCACATCTCATGAATTTGATAATTTTTGCAAAATTCATGGGATTCGGCATTTAACTACAGCACCTTTCCATCCAGCATCAAATGGGCAAGCTGAGCGTTTTGTTCGAACATTCAAAACATCTATGAAAAAACAATTAATGGAGGGTAAAAATATACAAAATTCCCTGCTGGTTTATCTTACGACATACAGAACTACTCCCAACAGTAGTGGAAAATCGCCTGCAGAGCTTTTCCACGTGCGTCAACCACGAACATTATTATCTCTTCTTTAACCTGCACCTACTACAAGATATACGCCATTTAATTTTGTTAAATCACATTTTGTATAAATAAAACAGTTTATTTCAAAAATTTTGCAAGAGGGAATAAATGGGTTGAAGGAAAAATTGAAAAGCTGATTGGAAGGATGATGTACCTAATTACGACACCTAATGGAAAGAATATAAAACGACATCAAAACCAACTGCGGCCTTGTAAAAAATATTGCCAAAAGTCGACCGCAGGTTTAAACAAGTATCAATTCCTCGAAGCAACTCAACTGGCATCTGAAATGATTTCCAATTCTAACACAACGCCTAACACGGAAATTCACGAATCGAATTTAGAACCTTTGAGTAGTATTGCTACATATTCAAAACCAACTTCTTCAAATCTGGCAACATCAGCTCAAACAAATCAAACAGTCAGTTCACCTCAAGCTTGTCAGCTTAGAAGATCTACTCGGCTCATAAAAAAACCAGAATTTTATTCCTCGCAGATGTACAACAAATTAGGTAAGACGAAATGATATGTTTTCATACTTTATAATATTTAACTTTTTGAAATCAAGATTCATAACATTTATTTATTGAATTTGCTGTTAATATTTTTCTGAAAAATATAATTATTCTAGAACTGCTTTTCAAACAATAAATCACATTTCTTTTGTTATATAAAAAATAAGGGCATCGTTTGTCTGGTTGGGTTGTCACTGTTCTTTTGGTAATAAGTCACGATTAAATTACTGATAAATTTACGAAATATTTTACGTAACATAAACTGTTTTAATGTTGAGGTTAGTGACGGTTAAATAAATAGTAAACTATCCAAAATTATACCAAATAAAACCAAAAAACCAAAAAACAAAAATAAACGAAACATTTGATGTTATCACAACGTCATCACACAAAGATCACTGATGAGGATACTTGGCTGTATCCGAAACGGTCCGTATGATCATTGCCTGTGTTATGTATTCAATTTGTTGTTGTTCTTTTCAAATCATTGAAAAATTCTATAGTATTCATTTTTATTGCGTTGAATGTAAGTTTGCTGTGCAGATTTTCTATTAAAACGAATTTTGTTTGCCGTTGTTTTGCTTCCTTCCATGCATTTGTTTAATGCAGACAACCCTTCCACTTTGATGATATCTATAATATAAATAGATAAATAAGAAATATATAAAAATACTCTTTTAGTGTTTATCAATTGTTTATAATTTAAGTAAAATCTTTTTTCAACTCCTGCTGTAGCGGCTGCTGTTGCAAACGTAATGAATAACCTACAAATAAAAAATGGTGGCAAACCAATGCGCAAAAAATATTAGTTTTGATTACTACACTCTCAAAAATATATTGTTGCTTTTTAACAATACGACATTGTCATTTCATTATACAGTGATTAGGTGGCACTTCTATCTTTTGGCATTCAAAAACATGTCAAATTTATTTTGTTATTTACTTTAAAAAATTTTAAAATTAAACAAAATGTAAGTTATTATTTAATAATTTTATTATTAATTGAATATTGCAACTTTATTAATTTTGTTTAGATGCGGGAGTCACCACCCAGCCAAAGCAAGTACTCGTAGAATTGTTTTCACAATCTTTTGCCTGAGCGCTCATGTTTCATTCAGAAAAGAGTCTTGAAATATACATTTTCTGATAAAAATGCGTCATTCCGACCTGAGCATAGGTAGAAGGCTCTTTTTTGAATCTTATAGCGGAGTCTAAAAACGAACTAGCAAATGAGCCTAAAAGTATACTGATTCATTTTTTATTCCAAATGAATCCCAAATGAGCCTCTTTATAGCAGAAAATTGAGCTAAGTTGTTGGCCTTTTTGCAATAAGAAAACAAGCAGGTACAAATATATAATCAATTTTTAATATTTTAAATGGTAGTGTTAATATGATTTAATATTACATTATAAATAAACTCAGGTGCAGCAGTGACTTAACATATTGTTACGAAAATTCAGTCTACGGAAAACTGTTCTACGAGTTCGTATCGCTGGATTGTGTACAAAATAAAAACACTCTTATGTTTGGTTTAAATTATAACAATTAACTTTATTAATTCACTTTAATAAACAACTTTACTAATAACAAATTCTAACAACTGCTGCATGTCCACAATTTAACTTGACATTTATCACACGAGCTGCACTCGACCACATCAGAGGCATCAGTTCGACACGTTTCGACAAGCTTCGACTTGTTTCGAGAACCTTCTACTCGTTTCGTGAATGACGCATGCTATTGGCATCTCATTCGCACTCATGTGTTTTAATGCGCTGATCTTCCATCTCTTTCTCGCACACTGCCTCAGTGCGCTGAATGATCTTCCGTCTCTTTCTAACACATGCTTAGTGCGCTGAATTGTCTCATTTATTATTGCTGAATGCTTGCACTGTGGGGCAAATTACCTCTTTTCGTAACACTGCCCTCCACCTAAATCTGTTCGTCCCGAACAGATGTTAATCCTCTCTCTCTCTGTACGGCGCCAACCTTTCTAAATGTACCACTTTCATTTTTCTTCTAACGCCTGCAGTATTCTGAATCCGATACACGACATCGTTAATTCTTTTAATTATCTTGTATGGTCCTTCCCGGTGTGTTTGTAATTTTGGATTTGTCAATTTCACTCGCGGGCTACAAAGCATGACGAGATCTCCTTCCTTAAATCCCTCAGAGTCATATCGGGACTTCATCTTATCACTTGCAATTTGTATACTCTGCCTTAAAGACTGAAGCAACTCGTCTTGGTTTTCACTTTTCTTCTTGCCCAAAACACTTTTTGAAATAGGATTTTTCACATCCATGGCAGTACGTTCGCAATGTCCTCCTATGTTGTATTGATTCGTCTTACCGCAACTCCTGACGGCTGTTCTTTTTGCGGATGCACATTGCTTACATCTGTGAATCCAGTAGGCGGCTGACTTCTGATATCCGACCCAATAGAAATGCTTCCTGACTTCTTCAATCGTTTTACTAATGCTCAAGTGACATCCATTGGTTCCACAATGGCATTTCAGTACAATGGCTTTTATTTTTGACTTGGGAACAACAATCAAATTTCACTATCCCACACACGGTACATACAACCATTTCGTACCTTCAGGCTTTGCCACTGCGCCCAGTAAGCCCTGCTTATTGCACTGTTGGATGCTAACTCTTTCCATAATGGTTTTCTTTGTTGTTCCTTGAACGTCCTAATTTTTGCGATGTCGGGGTCCATCTTTTGATCATTTCGTATTTGCTCTAGACTCCATTGATCATCTGGCACGACACCCAATGAACGAATGTGAATTATGTTCGTCTTTTCTTCTTCCGTCGAGCATTCTGTGGATTCCATTTTACACACTCGTGCCGACACAGTGCCCGAATTGCCATGATGTTCCCTGGCGTTATTTTGGCCATCCACAGGTCTCTTTTCCGGTCGGTATCCTTTAAGTGGTTGCAGATTTACACATTTACGTCTTTCACTACAGTCGCGTGCCATATGCCCATATTTTCCACAGTTGTAGCATTTACCTTTCAATTGGGTGTTTCTGTTGGCAGCATAATGTCCGGATTTAACGCTGGCTTTGGACGCTCTACTTACTCCTTGACATACATTTTCTCTCTCCTCATCTAGTACACGTTTCTCCATCGCTGGTCGGCACAATGTAGACGCTTTCTCCTGCGTAAGCGCTGTGGTGACCGTTTCCATAAATGTCACCTTTGGGTTAGTCATTGTTGCCCGTTTTGTCTCAGGATCCCGTATGCCATAAACGAATGCATTTATCTTGCACATTTCCAAGAAATCACAGGCTGAATCGGAATACGCCAAATGTACAAGTCTCTCCACTTCCGCAGCATATTCCTGCAACGATTCGCAATTATTTTGCCTTCGGAACTTCAGCTGTATTCTGTAAATAGGTGCTATGTGATCACTGCCGTATTTTCGTTGCAATGCACCCATGACCGCTGAATAACTGTTTATGTCACTTTTTGGAACTGTCTGCAATACTTCGGCTGCGCCTCCTTTTAGCGCCACGATAAGTGCGGCTACGCTGTCCTCATTATTCCATCGATTACTTACAGCCGTGGTCTCAAATTGCAGCTTAAAAATGTTGAACGCTGTGGTTCCATCGTAAATCGGCGATTTTAGCCTCGTACCAGTAACAACATGCTGTGTAGGTCTACTTGTCTGTAGTAAACTGACATCTTCTTGTATTTTCTGTAGCTTTTTGTCGAAACCATTTTCCAACTTTTCAAATTTGTCATCAATGTCCACTACAATGTCATATACATGTGCCTCAAGTTCGTTTACTTTGCCATGGAGTGTATTAGAAACTTCCAGAAGCTGCTTCGAATGTTCTTGAAGCTGTTCGGTATTTTCCTGAAGTTTCTGTTCTATTCTGGTCGAATTTTCTTCGAGCTGTTTTGAATTTTCTAGAAGTTTCTGTTCCATTCTGGTCGAATTTTCTTGGAGCTGTTTTGAATTTTCTAGAAGTTTCTGTTCCATTTTGTTGGAATTTTCTACAAGTTTCTGTTCCATTTTATTGGCATTTTCTTGAAATTGTTTTGAATTTTCTAGAAATTTTTGATCTAATTTGTTAGAATTTTCTTGAAGCTGTTGTTGTATTGCTCCGAGCAACTGGCTCATATCAAAACTTCCATGTCCACACTTTTCGATGACGCTGTTGCAGCTTCCACTTCAAACTTGTGCTCTGCGAGGTCAATGCCTTGATTCTCTAATTCTTCCATTAGACGCTTTTGTAGCTCTACTTTCATACCTACAGTTGGAAGATTATGAATCGCCAGCTCCTTCTTTAGCTGGTCGACTTTAAGTTGTTCGAATTTAACCATTTTGTATCACAATCCCACTTCTGACACCAATGTTACGAAAATTCAGTCTACGGAAAACTGTTCTACGAGTTCGTATCGCTGGATTGTGTACAAAAAAAACACTCTTATGTTTGGTTTAAATTATAACAATTAACTTTATTAATTCACTTTAATAAACAACTTTACAAATAACAAATTCTAACAACTGCTGCATGTCCACAATTTAACTTGACATTTATCACACGAGCTGCACTCGACCACTTTACAATCACTACTGAAGTGAAGTACCTCAGATGCGGCTCCCTTATATACTGCATGCATCAGTTCGACACGTTTCGACAAGCTTCGACTTGTTTCGAGAACCTTCTACTCGTTTCGTGAATGACGCATGCTATTGGCATCTCATTCGCACTCATGTGTTTTAATGCGCTGATCTTCCATCTCTTTCTCGCACACTGCCTCAGTGCGCTGAATGATCTTCCGTCTCTTTCTAACACATGCTTAGTGCGCTGAATTGTCTCATTTATTATTGCTGAATGCTTGCACTGTGGGGCAAATTACCTCTCTTCGTAACAATCTTTGGAGATATATCAAACTAGTGCTAGTGTTCGCCGTACTGCAGCATTGCAATATTGTTGAAATATAACAGATGCTGAAATTGCCAAGCATTTCGCTGCGCGATTTTATAACGGTTCTCCAAAGTATTTCGCAATTATTAAACGCATGAAATTTTGACTTAAATTAAGAATCTTGTATCCCTTTGTTAATGGCAAATACGCAGGGAACCACATCTGCATAAAGAAGAAAAGGACACGTCACATTAGTACCGAAATAAATGTGATTGAAGGCACTCAACAACTTCGTCTAATGGTGCAGCGTCTGGGTCATAAAAATTTCGCCAGTACTTCCTTTGAACTGCATACAATATGTCGATTTGCAAATTTCAAAGGCCATCTGTATTCGCAGCATCAACATTTTTTAAGGTGCACACGCAATTTCAATATACTTGATGTAGCGCTTAGATAAAATGTCTGCGGGATAGTGAACGTATCAGTGTAAAAGTTAAATTTGATAATTTAATTGCTCACTTACCATAAATAAACGATAATGTAAGATAATTTTTGATTTCCAAGTTCCTACACAGTTTGTGTCAGTTTATTTTATCTTTGTTGTTAATGAAAACGGAAGTGTTGCTTGATTAAAATAAAAAATAGAACAATTGTTCTAAAACATTTGTCAAATAAATTTAAAACAGTCAAATTCTGTTCAAGATACTGGAGCATGAGTGTAACTTGAGCTCTACAACGCTCCTCAAGACAGACGTCTTCTGGCGCAATGGATTGGCGCTGAATACATTAATCAATGGGCAGATGGGAAAGCTAGATGTCTGCAAGCAGCCCTTCCTGTACCCGACCCACTGCATTTAAGCTCTTGACAAAACATGAGGAGAAATCTCGCAGAAAATGTGCCGAATTCATGAACTTTAATTTATTGCTAATTAAATTATTATATAAATATATATATTGCTAAAAAAACATTCATGTGACTTTTTATATTTTATTCATTGACAATCTCGATTGTTATCAAAACTATCGAATGACGTTTTGAAAGAACAATCTAATTGTCAAACCGACAATAATTTGACAATCTGATCATGAGATCTATTTTGAACATCAAGATTGTTACAATATTGTCAGAAATGACAATATACTTCTGAGAGTGTAGAAAAATTAAGGGTCATATATCTATCATTGATCCTGCAGGGATGTATTTCAAATTATTGATGTATGAGTGAGAAAATATAATATTCACTCTAAGAAAAATTTACTATAATAAATGTAGGAAACCGGTTTCCTCTTATTAATGTAGAAAATTCCAACGAATGTGTAAAAATAAAATTTACACACAAAAGTATGAAAAACTAGTAAACATCTGTAGTGTCAAAATACATTTTTATGTATGTAAAATATACACACAAAACCGGGCACAACAGAACGGGTATATTATAGGAAATTCATTAAATTCTAAATTAGTTTTTTAAGATTAAATAAAAAAAACTTTATATCATCGTCAACGGTGGCGGATTCAGCAAATGTGAGAAAAACCTGTACACAAAATGAAAAAGTTCACAACTGATTAACGAATGTCCGCAAAATGAATGTACACATTGGGAGATGTCATTTTAATTGCACGAAAATTAACTACACACTTTTATTCACGAGCGTTCGCGGCAGCTAACAATCTGTTTACACATATATGTATGTGCTAAACGTAATATTTGCAATTTTCAATGTGTTTAAATACAAAACATTGCCAAATTTGTAAATTTACCATTTTAAAAGTTAGATTCTTGTCAAAACCGTTCATCTGTGTAAAATAACATATTTTTTCATGAAAAACACGTCAGATGTTTATTTTAACGGACCTATTAGTGTTTTTATTTGAAAAAATAAGTAAATTCCCTGCGATAAATGCAGCAAATTCACTACTCCGAAATCAGATTTCTTAGAGTGTTGTCTTTGTGCTGGAGTTTCGGTAAGGCATGTCTTCCTGGGTAGGCTACAGAATGGTATTCGACAGCTTAAAACATACAAGCTTACAAAAAAAAAACACGTCTACCACATTTTGGCTTCGGGCATCGATTTCCTAAACTGTCTTGACGCTCGGGCTTGGGCTCGAAGTCCACGATTTGGATATTGGTTGGATGACATAGAACGGAGGATCCTCTTTTTTCTTATTTTGAAGGATTAAGTCAATATTAATTTATTTCGAGTTGAAAATAAGGCTAAATCTTGATTTGAAGTAAATACTGAAATCAATGTTTTACTCTCGTAGGTTTGCCATTTATTACCGGCCAGAACGAAAGTTGTCAAAAAGACAGTTGTTGCTTTGAGTGTTTGTCATTGAGGTACCTCAAAAAACTGAGTGCTAGGGATCAGGCAAGCCTCACTGATCGAGACTTGGCACTCAAAAAGACACACGCAGGTGGTGAAAAGCTACGAACGGAGGGAGCTCAGCAAAGCTCCAGCACTCGCTGCTTCAAGCACCTGCGCCCATGAAAAACCATCCCTACTTGCCCCTAAAAACGCGAACAAGGGAAAGGCTGTTTCAAGCACCTGCGCCCCTGAAAAACCACCCTACTTGTTCCTAAAAAGGCGAACAAGGGAAAGGCTTCGGGGAAAAAGGAGGGTGCTTCCAAATCCAAATCGGGAGTCAAATCCCACGAGGTTTTGGGCAGCAAAATCTCAGTAGGGTAAAGGGCCGGAACCTCGGGGCTGTCAGCCAAGAGGCAAAGGTCGGAGGAAGAACGCAAGTAGAAACGCCGAAACGGACCAAAAACTCCACCAGTTTCGAGGCCACTCCAGCGGCTCTACAAGTGGCCATCATTGACGAATCGGATCCTGATGACTGTTTGTAGAGAATGAAGTCCTCAAGGAGATGATGGTGCGCGTCGAAGCCGGTATTCTAGGAGACTAAAATTTCGACGGCGCAGGATGGTACAAAGGGGTTAAAGTCGTAGCATGCGGCTCACAGGGATCACTGGAATTTTTGACCAGTTCCATCGCCAAAATTGGTGAACTTTGTAAGGGGTCAAAACTGAAAGTGATCTCCAAATCCGCGCTACCACTTCGCCTTCAGTATAGGCTATGGATTCCTCCTCCTGCAAAACATGAGGTCCATAGTCAAACTGTTGGCGGCGTTCTGATAGGCGGTTGGACGCTACTCAACGCACGGCAAAGCCATAACAACGGAAGGAAGGTGTTTCTCTTCGTTGTTTGCATTTTTGAAAAATTAAAAGTGTTTCTTGTCTTTTCTAATTGTTTACACTCAAAAATCAGGTGTTGATCTGTTTCTACAACATCACAAGACAAACACATAGACGAGTCAACAGCTCAAAAAATAAAAAGATACTGCTTATTGCATGTGTGTCCCGCAATCAATCTGTTTAATATTTTAATGTTTTTTGTATTCAATGAAGTATCGTGATACCATGCTTTTGTAGAGATTTCAGGAAATAAATCAAAGAACCATTTTCCCTTTTCTTGCGATAATAATACAAATTTCCTATTCCATTTTTCAACGAGTTGGGCTCGGATAAGTTTTATAGCTTCTTTGATATAGAAATTTATTTTTAATGGTTTCATTTGCCGTTTCATTAATTTGAATTCCTAAATATGAACATTTGTGACTGCCGAGTTATTAATTATGTTGTGTATTTCAGCAACACAATAATCTTCGTTGAAATTATATTTTAGAGTTAAACATGCCCCTAAGCTTTTTAAAATTGTCTTCAATCGCTATTTCAATGGCTTTTTTTATGCCAATTAATTCTCCAAATATGGAGGAAAATTTAAAGCGAAGTTTAAAATAGAATTTCTGGTTGTTTGAAACTTTAAAAATTCCACACCCTGCTAGATCACCAGATACTGGCGCATCTGTAGCAAAAATAGTCAAACCTTTTGCTTTATATTCATTTATTTTGAATGAAAATTCAGCTTTAATATGTTCTGTTGATAGGTTCGTTTTTTTATCGTTTAACGTCTTCAAATAGAAAGACATTTTTGACGTTTTCTCATAAAATATGTTTTTATCTATGTTGTCAAAAATGTCTTTGAATTCAAAATAAGTCATGCTGTAGCTAAATTTTATTTCAGAAGAGTTGCAAACACTATTATACAGAGATTCATTAAAAAGTTTTGTTTTAATAAGTTCTATAGCTGTAAAAAGCTGGCTCTTTCTGCGGGAGGTAACTCATCCGACAACGCATATATTACATGAACCGGTATCGATGGCGTAAGGCCAAGACAACGACGCATCGTTGCATTTTGATATGTTTGTACTTTATTATTAATGTACGTCGGAGAGTGCGCCGTGGTAGTGCGCGCATACTCAACTTTGGATCATACAAAACTTTTATAGAAATTAAGAGACACACGTGGATGAAGGCCTCATTTAATAGTTGTTAGCATTTTTAATAGATTTCTATTACTGCTTGTTTCTTTAATTACTCTATCATAGTGTTCACGAACACTCAGACTAGTTGTAATTGTTCTACCCAAAAATTTAAAACTATTTACCTGCTGCACAGTATGATTATTTATATTTATGTTAACTTGTTTTCTACCGCCTTTTGCAAAGTATATAACATTCGTTTTTTCTGCATTAAAAGTTAAATTTAAGTTACTGCAAATATTTTGAAAGCCATTTACTTTATTTTGCAGGTTTAAAACCGCATTTTCAAAATTTTTAACTTTAATTTCTTTTTAATTTTTAAGAAATCATCTGCAAACTGATAAATTTGTGTCATTTGATCCTCCAACGTGTGCAACGCCTTGGAATAAACATTAAACAATATAGGCGAAAGACAGCTACCTAGTGGTAATCCATCTTCAACCTCCACCACCTCTTTTCCCATTTGTAGTTTTCTATATGATAAAAAATTACATATCCATTCTCCAACAGACGAAGGTGTATATATTTCAATTAAAATTTGCTTCAGCCTAGAAACAGAAACACAATTGTAGGCATTGCTTATATCGAGATTAACAAGAGAGGCTTTAAACCCATAGCTTTTAAAGAGGGTTAATAAGTGAAGAAGCTCATTTATGCACATTGCAGCTGATTTATTTTTCCTATATGCAAAGCATCGATCTGGCAGAATATGTTGACTATTTAGAAAACTTGTAAAACGATCCTTCATCATAAGGTTTAAACATTTTACATAAACAGATATTAATGAAATTGGACGAACATTTTATAATCATCTAAATTTTTGTCTCTTTTGGGTAGTGGAACTATTTTTCTTAATCTCCAGCTATCTCGCACCTGGCAATTTAAAAACGCCTCATTAAGCGCGTCAAGAACTGCATTTTTAGATTTGTCAGATAAACATCTGAGCATTTCATAGGTGATGCCATCCACACCTCCTGCTGAGGTCTTTCTCTTGTTTTGTAGTACAACAGATAGATCTTCAAAAGTGAAAATTCTTTTAGGTGTCACATACGGAAAGGCAAAGGTGTTAAAACCGCAGAGGGAGTCGAAGATACCTGACTTTTTAGAAACTGCAAATACATTAAATTGTTGTCAACATTCCAAAAATGTCTGCTATTGTACTTAGAATTTTCTAACAAAACGCCACGCCTCCTTTGTGTTAGGATTCATGTTTAATTCATCAATACGCTGACTATAACTTTCTTTTTTAGCTACTTTGACAGCCTCTTTCCATGCTTTTTTGCAGTAGAAGCCAATTCAAAATTAATAGGAGAAGGAAATTTATCACATTTTTTCCTTGCAGCAACATGCAGTCTGAAAAGTATATTTTGTTCATCGTTCCACCAAAATTTAGGTACATTTTTAATTTTTCCCAAATTAAAGGTTGCATTTTTAACTTCATTTTTGAACGCATTTTCAATATCGTCAGAGTCTGGTTTCAAATCTATTTTTTTCCCAAAGCAGAAAGCATTTTTTTTTCGTTGATAAAAATGTTTTAACTTTGAATTTTGTACTAAATAAAAAAGTCTATTTCCTCTAGATGTGTTTACATAGTCTCCCCACTCTTTAGCACGCGCATTAAAGTCACCTGCTACAACGAAATTTGTAAACGAGACCAGAAAATCAAACAGTTTCTCTATTCCAAAAATAAAATCTGGAACCAAAATGCTTGGTAGGAAATATACAGAACAGACCACGATCCACGACCACAGATTCTATATTGTGTTTATTGGCTTTTAACGACTGACAATTGCATTGCAGGATTTTCATAATAATGCCCGGTTTACATTGTATCGTCTGTGAGTCTCACTGTATCTCCTGGAGTTGCATTTTTTAAAATTTTCATATAAAAATAGCATTTTTTTGAAAAAATGCAACCCTAGGAGATACAGTGAGACTCACAGAAGATACAATGTAAATCGGGCATAAGAATCTGTCTCCTTGCTAACTGCTTCTTCATTGACTAAGTGTTTATCGATGTACAACGCTAAAACGTATAATTGTTTTTAAAGTGATTTACTGCATTTAAGCAAACGTGGTTTTCTTCTTTCGTAAAATAATCTGAAACATATCTTGTTAGTTCTGAAACCGTTATTTCAAATTGAGAAACCTTTGAAAAGTTTGGTTTTGTAAGGACAGAACCTTGGGGTACAAATTGGTTATTTTTTGGCAATTCAAAATTTGGTTTTTGTGGTGCAGCACCAACCGCACGCATAACCACCTTTGTATACTTATTTTTTGTAAGCAATTTGTTTACTTCATTATCCCCCTTTTTTAAGTTTTTATTGTTATTATTATTATTTAGACTAGGAAAATTTGTATAATCATTTAAAATGTCAAAATGATTTGATGTTGAAAGTACCTCTGCACGAGATAATTTTTTCATCACCATAATTATATTAACGTCTACCTCCTTAGCCCATTTAGCACATTTGTCTTTTTGTGTCGCCGAATGATCGGTAGCTTTGCACAAGATGCATTTCAACTTATTACATGCTGGAACACAATCTCCTTCAACACCACATTTTAAACAACGCTTTTTGGATTTACACGAATTCTGCGTGTGACCAAATCTTCCGCAAACTCTACACTGTCTAACCGGTGAAAAGTAATGATTTACTTTTAGATTTGTGTAGTTTAACACAACTTCCTCAGGAAGCTCACCTCCACCAAATCCTATTTTCACTGAATACGTTGGTTTAAAAATACTTAAGTTTTGTTGATCTTTTCTTTTAAATCTGTAAACTGACAGAGCCTCCACCGGGGAGACAATACTTTTTTTAATATCTTCGTCCGACAGATATAAAGGAACATCCCTTACCACACCATATGTTTCAATGAAACTTCTGGGCACAAAAGCCTTTAGTTATTTAACTTTTAATTTTTTACACTGAACAAAATTGTTAGCGTTCAATACGCTGTCGAATTTTATTTTAATCGTATTTTGTCTTAATCGTAATAATACCTTGCGGTTTGGAGTCTTTGATTAACTCCCACAAGAACAAACCATTTTTCATTTTGTTGCTATTGTTTTCAAGAGCAGAAGTGTCTATTAACACTCCTAGTTCACCATTGTGATGTTCTGAATATAAAGTAGGCAAATCTAAATTAAAACTGGCGTCTTTAACAACGCCATTTTGAAAACTTTTTTTTTTCCTTCACCACTAGCAGTTGCCATGGCATCACAACTCACATACATTGATTGCGAAAAATTATTGACGCTTTGATCCGCCATTTTGCATGCTTCGCTATTTAGGGCTTCCCTAATATCGGCGTTCAATTGATTTGAGAAAATGATTTTTTTATTACTTTTAGCAGTATCTTTTTTAAATTTTTCCTTTCTTTTCAATCCTTTGAGCTCATTTCCAAAGACTCCACACTGCTCTGAAACATATTTATCAAATTTGTCTCGTGACGCAGTTACAGAATTAAGAGACACGTCGTCCCCCATTCTAAAAGCAATTCAACAAGAAACACTTTTCCTTTTCACTACACTATTTTAGCGAAATTGTTGATATTATTTATTAAAAATAATCAAAAAAAAAACACTTTCAAATAGAAAAAACTAAAAAAATAAGCTCAGCAAAGTTTAAGTCATAGACTAAAAGTGGAATTTCACGCAAGCTAGAAAATACAACCGCCTTAGGCGACATACAAAATGGAAGTGAGAACAAGCCTTTAAAAACAGAATAGAATTGATCGCAAAGAGCTTAAAGGACATTTTTAAATCTTTTAACGATAATTTTCAATTAAGGGTGTGTGCGAGTTCGACTTTTCAATTTAGCAAATTTTCGAGCAAACTAAATTGGAAGACAGCAAACACACATGTGATAATCGATCGATTATGGACTTGAACCATTACCGGTTACTGAATGGCGATCGAATGAAAATCTGTACAATTTAGTTTAGTCAGCAATTTAGTCGAACTCGCACACACCCTAAATTATTATTATTGCTTCAAGTATAAAAAATATATCACTATATATTCATTAAAACATATATTTTCTTTAAAACATTGCCTATGAAAAGCTCTCACCGGATTCGGCAATAAACTGTAGGTCCCACCACTTTAAGTACAAATATAACCCGCACAGCTCAAAATGGTGAGAGAGCTCGGCCTAACTTCTTATAGGACTGTATTGCCAAACTATTATTATTATATGTAACTCTTATCATTTCAGATATCGTCTTATTAGTATGTATATAGTAAAATTATGCACATCTAGCCTAAAAAATAATATATTTTGATTGAAATTAAAAAATAAAATTATATAAAGGGTTTAATTTCTGGATACAATATATTTGATAATAGCCATTCGACAATGTAGCTAATAAAGTCTACTTTAAGAAAATGTGGTTTTATAAAAATATTAAGGAGTTTAAAGTTCATTACTTATGGTTTACTAAAATCTTAAAATATTTTATTTTAAATTTTCACGAAAATTTGATTTTGAATTGTAATATTAAAGTTAGCTGATTGATTATTTTTTTTTTGTAAATATTTTTATGCGCGTTAATCCATGTAAGGACCACAGCTCATAAAAGGATTTTTTTTGAAAAAACTTTTTTTTGCAGTTATTACCACTTATTATGAACCATAAAGGTGAACCATAAATATGTAAAACTTTTAGTAGATAAACTGATAGTTAAAGCAAAAAAATACATTCAATTTATTATAAGAAAAAAATTAGGAAAGACGCAAAAATAATTAAACCGTGATATTTTAGAAAATCCGGAAACTATTTTTAATTTATTTTGATCTTAAAATATGCGGGATGGATGCCCGAAACATTTTCTTAAATAATTTGGGGTGTGCATCAATTTTTGGGTTGAAAGTGTTTTAGGCTAGGTGTGCATAATTTTACTATCTACTAATTATACGATATCTGCAAATGTAAGTGTGACATATCATTTTAAAGATAATTGTATGTGCAATAATAAAAAAATGTTATTCGAAACTTGTTAGAATAAAATTACAAAAATTTAAATTTACCATAGTAAAAAAAAATCAACATTTTATGTGTTTGGCAAGCCATGAACCTCTAACGGTTAACTAAAATTTAATAATTTTAAAAATCATAATTTTAGTATGTTGTAGTTAATTTAAAGTTAAGTAAAAAAGAAAATATAGTGACATATGTTTTATACTTGAAGCAATAATAATTTAATTGAAAATTGTCGCTAAAAGTTCAAAAATGTCCTTTATATTTTATATGTTTAGCAAGCCATGAACCATTAACAGTTAACTAAAAATTAATTATTATAAAAATTTGAATTTTAGTGAATGATTTATAGTTAAGTAAAAAGAAAAATATAGTGATATATTTTTTATACTTGAAGCAATAATAATTTAATTGAAAATTGTCGCTAAAAGTTCAAAAATGTCCTTTAAGCTCTTTGCGCAACATCACACGATTATCTTTTTTTGGCTTTTAAAAGCTTGTTCTTAGTTTTAGAGGTGGTTGGCAAAAATCCTCATTCCAAACCCCCCACGTGGGTGCCAACTGGAAATAACCTCCTCAGTGGCCTATTAAAGAATGGAGTTAGCCAAGGTCAGGAAGAATGAATGCCAGTTGACGCCCATTAATGGTTCAACTCCCATCTCATGCTCGCTGACTATAGGTCTGAGGTCCTTTCATCCCTCCTTCCTTCATCCTAATTTTCCCTTCCACCTCCACTATCCCCTGGGCAGGATTAAGGTACCCGTGCTGAGAATATAACCTGGCAGTGGGCCCAGTTTAAAAACTTGCACTGTCGCTAGCGGAGGTATCGGATATCTCGGAGGTCGCCAGGTATCCGACTTAGCTAACCCCACCCGTATATAGCGGATCTCTGTGCGGGTGGTACTGTACTTCTCCGCAACTCGTGGGACCTAAAATGAACGACAACAACAACAAACGAACAAACGAAAAGACCGAAAGACCTGGCCTAGTCAGACAAACTGGTATCGCCCCACCTGACAACCATGGAGGCGATACACCCATGATGACTGACGATGTTATCGCAGAGACGATGGTGAAAGCCCTTCCGTTCTTCGGTACCCTGCGCATTGACAGTGAGGAAGAGGAGTCAAACCCTCCCTCACAGGTCATTGCAGGCCCGGAAGCGGAAGAAGAGTTGCTAGCGGACTCCGATGATAACGACACGACGGTCATCGCTGTACCTACACCGGCGACGGACAACAAACTCCGGAGGTACAAGGAGTCATTGAGGTACCTCAAAAAACTGAGTGCTAGGGATCAGGCAAGCCTCACTGATCGAGACTTGGCACTCAAAAAGACACACGCAGGTGGTGAAAAGCTACGAACGGAGGGAGCTCAGCAAAGCTCCAGCACTCGCTGCTTCAAGCACCTGCGCCCATGAAAAACCACCCCTACTTGCCCCTAAAAACGCGAACAAGGGAAAGGCTGCTTCAAGCACCTGCGCCCCTGAAAAACCACCCTACTTGTTCCTAAAAAGGCGAACAAGGGAAAGGAGGATGCTTCCAAATCCAAATCGGGACTCAAATCCCACTTGGTTTTGGGCAGCAAAATCTCAGTAGGGTAAAGGACTGAAACCTCGGGGCTGTCAGCCAAGAGGCAAAGGTCGGAGGACCATGTATAGATCAGAACTAAATACCTATACGAAATCCATAAGGGACGCTAAATTCAACTCATGGAAAACATACTGTGAAGAAATTGAAAATAAATGATGCAGCTAGACTACGTAGAGTTCTATCCAAGGACCCTGTAATACCCAGCTACATCAGACGACCAGACAATACATGTACCGCATCAAGTCAAGAATCTCTCGCACTCCTAATGGAAGTTCACTTCCTGTAGAGGCTGTAGAGACCCTGACGACACGACCCCTACATATATCTCGGAGCCGATTTACAATAGACTTTATCAGCTATCAACACGCCTACCTTAAGGGTTCTTTTCAATAGTTACGACAATTGAAAAGAACGTACACTACAAGGACTTCACACTAACAGCATTAATGGATATCGAAGGAGCGTTTCACAACGTAAAAACGGAATCCATAAAAACCGCTTTAGAGAAAGTTCAGGTAGAAACCAAGACAACACAATGGATCTATAAAATGCTAAACAACAGAATAATTAATTTACAGTTGGGTATTAGTAAAGCACGGAAAACAATAACTAGGGCTGCACCGCAAGGAGGGGTCATATCCCCCCTTCTCTGGCTTCTAGTAGTTGACGAAATCCTAACAATATTAAGAAATAAAGGAATAAAATCTGTAGCAAATGCAGACGATGTAGTAATTATGGTAAGTGGAAAATACCTTCCTACTATTAGCAGCATAATGTAAACTGCACTGAAAGAACTATTAATGTGGGCAGGACAAAACGGCATAGGAGAAAACGCCTCCAAGACTGAACTCGTACTTTCACAAAGAAAAGGGAAATTGGAAACTTTGAGCTTCCAAAACTTGATGGCTGCACACTAGCTCTTTCTACTCATGCAAGAAAACTGTCGGTAAACGATGGGGCATGAGACCAAGTATAATCCAGCCGCGTTAGCTCAGTGATTAGTGAGTTGGACTGCGAGCCGAGAGGTCCCCAGTTCAAGCCTGGACTGGGGCTAACAACATCTTTTCATAGAAAACATTTTTCCGCGGTATGCCTCACGGCAGTAAATGGCAAACCTACGAGAGTAAAACATTGCCTATGAAAAGCTCTCACCCGCCGTTCGGATTCGGCAATAAACTGTAGGTCCCACCACTTTGAGTACACATATAACACGAACAGCTCAAAATGGTAAGAGAGTTCGGGATAAGTTCTTATAGAACTGTATTTCAAACTATTATTATTATATGTAACACTTATCTTTTCAGATATCGTCTTATTATTATGTATACACTAAGAAAAGAAAGATGATTAACAGAAATATCACAGCCCAAAATATCAAGTTATTTACAAAGATCGTCTTTCAGACAACCGTCTCTCAAACATCCGTCAAATACGATAAATATTGCTAGCCCAGAAAAAAAACATGGAAAATTAATAGAATTTTAATAGAAAAACAATAATTTATACTATTAAAATTGGTCAATAGGATGCGTCCCATTAATTCAGTAATATTGGAACTGTTAATACAATATTTTGTTGTACCATAAATTTTATAATGTGATATTTTAATTACAATAAAAAAAAAGACCTATACAAATTTAATGATACGTTTTATTAATTTTATAGTATAGTCGAATTACATTTTCCTAATAATTTATTAAAAGAAAAATGGATTTTAGTTAATTTATTGTATAATTTATTTCAATGTAGAAAATGAAATTCACTTTTAAAAATCACACACATAAATGAACACTTCTCGTTGCAAAAGGTTATAGCACATTCAATGTTCGCTTCAGTTTCCAATACTTGAGTCTGCATTTAGAGTCCGTCGCCATAACAGAAGTTAGATTTATTATTTATTATCTGTAATAAATAGAAAAGGGTTAAATATAATGAATTTACATTAAATACATTAATTCTTTACCAATGTCGCTATTAATAATGTGGATTATTACAAAAAATGCATGCGACCATTTTGAGCAAACACAAACACGCAGAATGACGCACAAAACGAACAAGTTTATATTCTTGTTTATGTTTTTTATGCCACGTTTTTTATTATAGGAGGAAACCATTAAAACAATATTATTTATTCTATTAAAAATAATAATATTGAAATATTTAGATTTATAGTACGGAATTTTTCGAATACTATCAAATTAATTAGAATTCTTTTTATTCAAAAAGAAAAAACTATTAATTCATGAACCATTAGATTGATGGTCGTACCATTAAGTACTTAATGGGACACTTTCTTCTGAGTGTAGGAAGATAGTTGATGAATATTTGGAAAAGGTACTCCATTAGAATTCTCCGAGTATTTTTTTTTTTGAATTGAAAGAAAATGCCTCAAATTTATTTTTATTTATTCTAGAATTAAAACAGTATCCTGGAGATTTCTTCGCAGAAGAACCAAGTCCGACCGGCGATGCTGCCATCAAAGTAAACTCTGAAAAGAAATATTTTCCATCACGTGTTGATAATTTAAATCACAGGATATTTTATTTTCACTTTAACCATTAAAATGTAATATTTGAGTTGGCACTTTTTTACACCATTTGATTTACTTCATTGTTGTGGATAAATCGAGCGTAAGAAAAAAGTACGCCATTTTCCTATTTTATGGTAGTCAAATGTCAAAAGAATCAAGTCCGACCGGTGATGCTGTCATCAAAGTAAACTCTGAAAAGAAATATTTTCCATCACGTGTTGATAATTTAAATCACAGGATATTTTATTTTCACTTTAACCATTAAAATTTAATATTTGAGTTGGCACTTTTGAGTTGGCACTTTTGATTTACTTCATTGTTGTGGATAAATCGAGCATAAGAAAAAAGTACGCCATTTTCCTTTTTTATGGTAGTCAAATGTCAAAATGACTCAAAAGTTTTGCTGCAAATGTCCAAGAACTCAGGATGTTTGCTATCAGTCAACTGTAAATATCTCAATTTTCATTGCTGTTGTAGCAAACATCTCGTAACTATCTCCATATATGTCATATTTAAAAAATATTAATAAATTTGCTGCAACTTTATTGAAACTTATGGGATGTTTGAATATTTGCTACAAGGCGTAAATTTAAAAGAATGGTTGCAGCAAGACTTTCATAAACATCTTGTTTTCTTAGTGTATAGTAAAATTATGCACATCTAGCCCAAAACATAATAGCTATGTTCCCGTGGCGTGTGATCTGGAGCCACAGCTCTTTTTTCTGTACAAAACATCAGCAAACAATTAGAACCAGATCAAAAGCTGGTTCAATCCAGTTCAGTCGAATGCTGCCAAGTTTTTTTTATAAAATAGTTGGCAATATTTACAAATTTTGACATAACTCAAAATTAATTAAAAACAATTGGAATTCACGTTTCAAATAAAATTGAAATATTTTAGTTTTAAATGATTAATTCGTTTAATTTGTACGATTGTGGCGCGAGTTCTCGATTAAGTGCACATTTGCACATTTTGTTTTGAAGTGCGTGGTTATTATTTGTTACGGCGTGGTTATTATTTGTTCGGATTGAAGTTGTATTTTCCATATTTAGCTCAAATGTAATGTTTGGAGCTGCATACATATATGTATATCCGACTGCAGAACTGCTATTAGCGATCACAAAAAAAATATAACCATGTCATTTCAAATCAATATTAAGTGAAGTCCATTCTAATGCTACACGATTCCGCAAATTATCGCATATGCTCTTTACACTTTGGAATTGAACACTCCGAAGAGTCCTACCATTTGTTTGAAATTAAAATATCAAATTTACTAATGTTGTGTGTGCAGTTCCCGATTATGTACAACATTCGTACATACACTCAGAAGAAAATGTACCATTAAGTACTTTATGGTATGACCATTGTTCTTATGGTTCATGTAATAATAGTTTTTTCTTTTTAAATCAAAAGTTTTCTAATTAATTCAATAGTATTTTAAAAATACAGTACCATAAATTTAAATATTTCAATATTATTATTTTAAATAGAATAAATACTGTTGTTTTAATGGTTTCCTCCTATAATAATAAACGTGGTGCAAAAAAACATAAAACGAATACAAACATGTTCGTTTTGTACGTCATTCTGCGTGTTTACTCAAAAAAGGTCGCATGTATTTTTTTGTAATAATCCACATTATTAAATGCGACAAGGACTCAATATATTTAATGTAAATAAATTATATTTATATATTTATTTATATTTTTATTTATTACAGAACGCAATGGAGTCAAAAACACCTGCAGACTCAAGTACTACAATCATTTATTGGAAACTAAAGCAAACATTAAATGTTTTATAATCTTTTGCAGCAAGAAGTGTCTGTTTATGTGTGTGTTGTAAAAGTGAATATCAATTTCGACATTTAAATAAAATAATATATACAATAAATTAACTAAAATACATTTTTGTTTTAATATATTATTAGGAAATGTAATACGACTATACCATAAAATTAATAATACGTATCATTAAATTTGTATAGGTTTTTCTTATTGTAATTAAAATATCACATTATAAAATTTATGGTACGACCTCACATTGTATTAACAGTTTCAATATTACTGAACTAATGGGACACATCCTATTGACCAATTTTAATGGTATAAATTATTGTTTTTCTATTGAAATACTATCAATTTACCATGATTTTTTTCTGGGTGTACATTTGTTGTGCATGACGAAGTGCAGTTTGTTTACTCTAGATCTCGCATGCAAATGTCTAACACCACTGCATTCATATTTCCGAAAGCAAATTGTATTGTATTTATGAAGTAATCCAAATTTGGGCTGAACTGCAGTTTACCGTGTACTTCAAAAACACAAAAAAATCCAAGAGAATGCGAAACTGTCTCAAGTAACAATTTACTAGACAAGCCCATTTTCTGTCTAGTTTGTAGTCAGAAAATGACAGGGCTGCACTGGATAGAAGCACTTGGGGGTTTTGCTGGGGCAGTAAGAAGGCAAAACTGGATAGGAAAACCACTTGAATTCCAGCTACTTTCTAGGCTGGCTATAATGGTGCTAAACTGGCTACTAAATCATCTTCAAAACTAGCTACTTTCTAAACTGGAGCCTTAAAGCTCAACTGGTCAAGAACAATTTCCATTGACAAGTTATTTTCTGAAAAAGTGTTCAAAGCGAACCACTGGTTAGAAATAAGAATGGTTGTAATCATGTCAGAGAATTCTCCGCATTTTAATTTTGTTTTATAGTAATAAATTAATTGATAATTTCAAACTTTCAAAAATGCGAAAAAATCATTTTATTTTTAATTAATCAAAATTCTGCCTAAAACAGTAATTAATACAAGGTGTAATCAAGGTAGGTGTAAGAAAATTGAGGAAAGTTGAAGACTATTTCTTTCAAAAAATTTTCGTTTTATTTTTTTGTCAAATTTTGGGCAATGCGCAAAAAATTAAAAAATAAAACGTAGTCACTTTAAATTTACTATTTTTGTCAGAATATTTTTTTTAGTAAGGCAAAAAATGCCTTTTTTGCGTTGTTCTTGTATTATTTATATATATTTGTATAATTTGTAATTTGTATATATTAATATAATTTGTATATATATGTATATATATGTATGTAGGAATTGAGATGTTTTCCTTAATTAAAAGTCGCGATTCAATTTAACAATATTTTATTTTCCGTATAAATTTTAAAACAACACAACCGTATTTCATGATATTAAATTACAAACTAAAAACTTGAACCACAATTTATGATTATTAAAAACTGACATGATTAAATATTATGTTTTAAAATATTTGTTTGTTTCTTTTGTTTTATTTGTATTTTAGTTATGTGTCTATGTGTCTGTAAGTGTATGTCCGCCTGACCTCTCTCCCACATTCGGCCATCCTGATATTTCATTCGACTCAAATGAAGTGTTCCATTTTTTCATAAATTCAGACCCTGTTGAAGTTTTTCATGGTCCTTTATGATCTCCGACCTTCTCAACTAAATAGCGTCCATGCCTTAGTTTGCTTACGACTTTGTATAGACCGAAATATTTTGGCTTTAAATTTAGACCTGATTCATATTGTGTCAGCATTCAGTTCTTCAATAATTTCCTCTTCCAGAAGTAATGTTAAATCTGGTATTTTTTTAATTCGCATTTCCAAACCCGTTAGTATTTGAAATGGTGATATTTTCGTGCTTCTTGGAGGTGTATTGTTTATAATTTGCTGCACTCTGTCTACGTGTTTATACCAATTCGCAGGAGTCTCAATGCATAGCTTAGATATCATCGGAATAATTATTTTATGTATCCGTTCAACATGTCCATTTCCACGAGGTACGCCAGTTGCAATGAGTAAGTGTTGGATGTCTTGTTCCGTGCAGTAGTCTTTAAATGCACCAGATGTAAACGCAGTTCCTCTATCAGATATAATTTTTTTTGGGTTTCCAAATATTGCTGCTTGCCTCGTAAGGCGTTCAATGATTTCTTCTGTACCAGTACTTCGAGTAGGATATAACCAGACAAATTTTGAAAATGCATCAACAACGACAAAAATATAATTGTACGATTTTTTTGTTGTTTCCATTGGTCCCACATGATCGATATGATATGTTCTTAAAGGTGTGCTTTCTTTGTTAATTGGTGAAAGAAATCCTTCCTTCTTACCTGATTTGCTGTTCGAAATAATGCACTCGATGCATTATTGACTACCTTTTCCACCTTTACAATTATTTGTGGTATGTAGTAAGATTTTTCCACTTAGTCCTGAGTTATTTTAACTGAGAAACGTCCTTGTCTATGAGCCATTTTGATTATCTCTTCTTCCATTAGTGTTGGCACTACTATCAGATCCCTAGCATAATCTTTGTGTAAGATATCATACTTCATTTAGAAGTCTTCATATTTATCATTCTCAAGAATCTTCCGGACAGCTTTTATCCAATCATCTTGAAGTTGCGCTTCTCTTAGTCAATGTTTTAACGAATCTTCAATTAATAAACAGGATACTCTGCTTACGCGTCAACATGTTTCATTTTACTCCCGGATCTATGTTCGATTACGTAGTCAAAATCTCGAAGAAACATCGCCCGACGCGACACTCTTAGCGGAACGTCATACTTTTCCATCGTCATAGCAAACGCATTACAATCCGTAACAATCTTGAATTTCAAACCCATTACGTACATTCTCCATTTCTTCAATGCTTCTATTATCGCTAAAACTTCCAGTTCGTAAGAATGGTAATTTTCTTCAGCAGGTTTTGTTTTTCGACTCATGTACTGAACTGGATGAAACTGCTGATCCTCGCTATCTTTCTGCAATAACACTGCTCCATATCCGTATTTGCTTGCATCAGTATGAACTTCGGTTAATGCCTGAGGATCATATATTTTGAGTACCGGAGCATGGCCAGTGCTGCTTTCAACTGTTGAAATGCTGTTAGTTGATCTTCTTCTATCTTGTACACCACTTTTTTTCTTAATAAATTTGATAATGGCCTCGCCACTACAGCATTGTATCCAATTTGGAATTTGAAAATTTTTAACCGCGGCTGTCTTCTCATCTGATGTGTTGTATGTTATAAGGTCCTTCTTCTAGGACTTTAACTTGATCCTATTTATACTTGCTGAGTCCTTTTTACTTTTTTTATATTATTTAAAACAACCGAGTCTTTTTTACTTCAAGACACTTTATTTCGCTTTAAAAGTTGGTTACACTTATACTTAACACTTAGTTGTAGACAGTTCAGCTTATCGAAAACAATTGATTCTTAGTCTATACTTAACTTCTACTTAACACCTCGTATTCTTATAATTTCACAATAAATTGAGTAATTTCATCATGCTAAAATAACTTAGTCAGCGTATTTATAATTTCACAATAAATTGAGTACTTTCATCATTCTAAAATAACTAAGTCAGCGTTTATCTGAGTGACCTATTTAACGTGGGCGTGTATACCTGTGCTATGTTAAGCTGTGTGCGCCAATACAATTAAATGCTGTTTTGTGTTTAACATGCATAATGCTTAACCCTAAAAGTATGCCATAAAGAAAAATATACTGGTTATGTTATGTTGTGGATCATAAGCACGCTGTAAATTCCACGATTATGATACTCAACAGTGGATCATATGTAAGCAGTGAACTCTACGATTATGATACACAACATACCTCCCCCCTTATTGAAAAAAAAAAATTATTATTATTAAGAAGAATAATAGTTTTTTTTTTTGTATTATTTTAATTATTTCTGAAGAGAAAATTATTATTAAAAAGAATAATAGTTTTTTCTTTTTACATTGTTTTATGTGGTATAAATTACGTTAAGTTCTATTAGTTATGAAGTTATGATCTTTACTTATATAATATTTAATGGATATTAGTGAATTAAGAGTTGTAATTTCCAGTTATATATAATAAAAACCTGGTCCCGATGTTTTCGTTGCTGACTGCTGCTGTTCTGCGGTAGTAGTTCGATGCGTTGTCGTTGTTTCTGACGTATTGGCTTCTATTTCATGTGACTTCGTTCGTTGACTTGCTATGGGTGTTGTGGTGTTTGGTTTCTGCGTTGTTGATTTCCGCAATGAACCGATTTTTTCGAGTGGGGATTTCTTGCTGGGAAATGTATTTGACACCATTTCAAGGTTTTTCTTAGCCGCTTCTACATCTATTGTTGCTATTGGTGATTTATTTGTATTAAATTCATCGGCTTTTATTGTTGCTTTATTTTTAATTGTCGAGTAGTAATGTATGTATAATACATATGCCGCTATTATTATTATTAGTATCAGCATTAATATGCCGTACGACATACCGGTTTTCGTTATTTCATTTTGACGATTAAGTAATTCTTTGCGTTCCTGGTTATCAGTTAATTGTAGTAATATTTCGTCGAAATCACGATGCCCATCTCTTAATGCTGCTCTTATTTTGCTGTGATCTGACACTAAGATCGGTAACGATGTTTGTGATATATTTGAATATGATAATGATGACCAATTGCCTTGTAAATTTTATATCATAACCGTATGTTCTTCCTTCTTGTATGATAT
The DNA here is from genome assembly GCA_951804985.1 of Dryomyza anilis. Lineage (NCBI taxonomy): Eukaryota > Metazoa > Arthropoda > Insecta > Diptera > Dryomyzidae > Dryomyza > Dryomyza anilis. Next base: position 68,702,222 of record OX638131.1, read on the forward strand.
ATTCCTAATGCTTTGATGTGTAAACCCGTATGGCAGTATCATTTCTTTGTTGTGTATGTTGCAAGCTTCATTTATGGACATCCAACCCAGGCCGGATAGTGTCAATGTGGCTATATTTGACCCACAAACTGCTTCGAAAAAGGCTGGTGTATTGAATTTATACAACCATGTGTTTGGTGTCCATAGTTTAACTACTAGGCCAGAACTCCTTTTGATTGCAACATGTTCACAGGTATCTTTAATATCTGTTCTGTGTTGAATCAGCGCGACTTCACATAGTGTGTTGCTAGTTGTTAGCATGGTTCCTGGACGTTTGCATAGTGTAATTTCTTTGTCCGTATGTTGGCTAACCAAAATGCATTTGCTCTGATCTTCATTCGATAGACCTATGTATTTGCTCCGGTCTTCTGCTTCTGATATGTAGTCATATGTTGTTTTAACCAATGCATCCCATTCTTCATTAATATTTGTGGGTATTGGGTAAATTATATATAATGTGAACAACAAATCATCAGGTAGTGGTGTCTTGATGACTATTATTAGGCCGTCTGTGTCTGGGAAAACTCGTACTGTTGATGCACGGTGCATTTCGAATGATTTTTGTATGAACCACTTCGCCTTTCCTCTTAACGTGAGACTAGTCAGCATTTCATCTAACTCGCTCTGGTCTATAATTGTCGGGTGTAATCGTCCCTTGTATAGATCATCTATGATTGCCATTTCCATCTGCTGTTGTCCTTGAATTTCGATTAGGTTTGCATTAATTGTAGATTGAATTTCCAAGGTATCCATCATGAATAGTAAATGGCTAACTTGTTGGTTTATTTTTTCATTTATGTATTTTTGTGTTCTTATTGTTATATTTAACACATTTTGTAGATTTTCGACTTCCTTCAAGGAATTCAGTAAGGGTTCTGCTATCTTGTTATAATTTGATGAAATCACCGTAATTTGTCTTTTCATTATTTCGTATGTTTTATGTTTATTTTCATCAATATTATTCAGGTGTTTATAGATAGTTTCTCTATCATTATTGTCCATCAGTCCAAAAGCCTAGTTGAGTCCTTCTCCAATGAAATTGAGTGATCTCTTTTGTCGGTTACTTTTTATTGTGCGCTTAATTATTTCTTCATTTTTCTGTAGTGTGGCTATTATTGCCGTGGTCTCCCGTGTTGCTGCTATACATGATCTTTTTATGCTGGGCCCGTTTACATTGGTGCTCATTTGTTCGCACATTGTGTTTGCCTTGATTATGTATTTGTTTGTCAGCTCCAGGAAATCGTTCAGCTGTAGCGGTTTAAACTTGGCTACTATCGTCCATTCATCATTGTAGAACAAAGCATCAGTTGTCTTCTCAAAGAATAATCTTGTATCATTAATTGATGTCTGTGTGATGTTGACTGCTTCATTGGCTGCCAGCATCAGGACCAGTGTGACAATTCTAATCATTATATTGGTTTCGCTCTTTATTGCCTATCGTAAAGAGAAAGAGAAGAAATTCCATTTTTTTTTCTTTTTACATATTTAATGGAATTCTTGATCATATCATATAGTTTTCTTATAAATATTTCTTAGTTTACCTTAATACATCCTGTTAAGGCTATGGCCATAATTATACCTTAATTAGTTATAATAGTTAGTTTACATATGTGTCAACATTTACTATATGATTTGTTTAGAAACATATATGTTTGGATATGTTTCTGCATTATTGCAATACAAATTGTTTTATTTAGAGTCCCAGTAGTACATGGTTAAATGCTAGTCATATTCAACAATACTTAGCTATTTACTCATGCACCAACTAATAATTTTTTTTTTAAATATTAAGAAATAAGCGCGCGCGACTTCTTAGCATTACATAAATGTATTTGCTATATTAAGTTGTTAAATATTTAATTTTGTACATCTCAATTGTACTTATTTATTTTCATTACCGTGTAATGATGAATTTAAAACGTTTGTTAGTTTGTTAGTTTGCTATATTAACGCATATCTGCATTAATATATTTAGTTTCATGAATGAAAATTGTGTTAGTGATAAAAAATATTAGACAGTTTTGTCGCTGCACTACCGTATCTCGTTTCAGTTCCAGTACGTTAGTGGCTTCATTAATTGAAGATGACAAGCATTGAATATAAACAAATAAAAAAATCAAATTATTATTTGAGGTACGAATTTGCAAGGTATAAAAATTACGTTGTCATTAAAATTGTGATAGGTCAGTACCTACCTCAATGGCATTTTAAAGAAAAAAGTTCATTGCGCATAGAGCGCAATGCTCCCAGCTCATATTAATATAGAAGGCTTGAATATATTCATATGCTAAACGATTAAATGCACTTCAGCACTTTACAGGCAGAAGCCACTGGTGATTTCATCTCTATGTGTGTGTGGCAATTTGTATTGCTTTTGATTGATTGGTGGTTGGTTCCACTGTGTTATTATTTCATGTTTAAGTACTGGCGTGTATGTTAATTCATCGCCATCTAAATGAAAAACATCATGATACGAAATACACAGATTTTGTAAAGATGTAATTTCGTCTTTATTCAAGGTTCTATCAATTTTTATTTCCTCTAATAATTTGTTAATTCTGTTCGTAATGTTTACTGAATTTATGCTATTTATTGTAGAATTGTTGGTATCCGATTCCTTATACTGATTGAAATTCGAGAATTTTGGTTTAAAAGCACTGTCTATTATAAATTCTTTTTCTGTAGCATTTAATACGGACACATAAACTCTATTTTTGCTAACATTCGATATGCTTTCGCCCAAATATACTCCTGGACAAATTTCTTGTTTATGTATTAAGACGATTGGAATTTTTGTTTTTAAACGTAATGATACTATCTTTGCGGTTCTAGGTTCTACTTTTAATTCCTGATTTAGAAAAATATTTTCCATGTCTGCCCGTGTCCTCATGGGTAGTTGTATAGTATTGTTTTTATCTTGATCATAAAATATTAACTTCTTATCTATGGCATTTATTATGGACCTATTCCATATATTATCTCGTCCTATTATTCCATCAGCGGGTATTCCTTGTTCAAGTGCCACTACATGCATCTTTAAACAGAACCACTCTATACTATTGTGCTGAATATTTATTGTCCCTAAAGTCCTTACGCATTCCCCAAAAGCACCACTAAAGTCCTTCTGAGTATTTTTATCAAAACCCGGAAGTCGTATCATCGAACCCTCCTTTACTATACTAGCATCTGCTCCCGAATCTACCAGTAATATGAGTTTTCCATTTTTAGCATCCTCACAAGGTACTTCGATGAAAACATCACTTACATTAGGTAGTTTGAAATAGTCACCCTGCCTACTGCATATTATACGATTCTTTCTTTTACTAAACTCACTCATATGACATCTAATCTTCTTATCATATTCTATTACGAAATTTTCAAAACTTTTTGATATTCTTGATAATATGTTTTTTACTTTATACCCTACTGCTTCCTCTCCAAAGGTTCCCTTATACTTTTCATATTCTGCTAATTTTATTATTTTGTTCCCCAGTGTAATCGACACAATACCTATAAAGTGTATGATATAAACTAATAATCCTACTACTGCATTACAAACCAAACACGGTGGCTCAACATATGTATCAACGGTCACTCCCGACGTTTGATGAACAATATTTTCCCCCACGATTTTTTGGTTGTTATTTGAAGCTGCGGTAGCAAATGTGATCACAGGCTCTTTCAACTTCTCCTTACAGACCAAACACGGTGGCTCAACATATGTATCAACAGTCACTCTCGACGTTTGATGAACGATATTTTCCCCCACGATTTTTTGGTTGTTATTTGAAGCTGCGGTAGCAAATGTGATCACAGGCTCCTTTAGTGTATGATCCACTATTTCTACCTTTGACCTAACTTTACTAATGTTAACGGGACCCCAGCTTATTGGCCTTGGCTGGGCCCGTGGTAGTTTCCCCTATTGTGAGCATTACTACCGTTTGGCACAACATTTTTCTTGGCGTGGCAATCCGCTATCATATGGCCGACTTGACCACACCCATAACATGCCCTATTATTTCTGTATGTTCTATTAGGTTCGTTGTTGTTATTACTATTGTTATTTCTAAACGGATTATTATTTCTATTATTTTCATTACCATTATTAATATTATTATTTCTATTATTACGAGTATTGCTGTCTTGCGGATTCTGATTTTGCTGCTGTTGGTGTTGATAGCCGTTATTCTGAAGTCCTCTATAACCCCCTTGGTACTGCTGATTCTGAAATGGTTGTTGTTGGTTCTCCTGGCGTTCTTCCAATCTATTTGATCCACATCTCCAACTCGATTCATGTCCGTTGTTCAGAAACACTGTATTCAATTTAAGTATTTGTAAATTAAGTTTTCATTTTTTTTATTGTTTGAAAATTAATATTTTTTCAAACTTTTTTTTTTTTTTTTGTGTTCACGCACATCCAAACCTATCATACAGATTTCATTTTTATTAAATAAATTTAAATTGCGTTATTTTTTTAAATTCTGCATTTTGATTTTAGTTACAAACATTTTTTGGTCCTTCGAGCCGGATGTGCGTGAATTCTCGCGTTTTTAATTCGTAATCAGTGTAAAATCAGTGAAATTTAAACATATTAAGAAAACGAACGTCTGTTTCGTAGTGTTGTTCAGCGAAGCACCCCGGTCAACATCTCATCTAGTGGAGCATAAGTGGAGCACCCGTCGACCAGTACGTGGTCTCTCAAGCATCACGCAACATTCAAGTAGTGAGTCAGCCGTCGTGCAAGACGTATTCCCGTTGATCAATACGAGGTTTTCATTCGCTGCTGCTAATTGCATTCAGCATTTTACACCGCAGCCGTCGTGCAGAACGAGCTAAGTCAAGTTGCAGTTTGTGTTCACCCGACGCACAGTTCGTGGTTAACCCAAGACAAACCAGCATTTCTAATCTTAAAAACAATATTCATAATGGACATGTTCAAGCAACAACGTCAAACCATCAAGAGTACATTAACTCGCATACAGAATTTCTGCGCTAGTCGAAATGCATCGCTGTCTGAAATCAAGGTGCGCATGGACAAGGTGGAGGATTTGTACAAACAGTACGAAGTCATTCAGCAAGAAATCGATGCGCATACCATGTCACCAGCTGACCGTGAAGCAGAAGAGAATTACCGCATTGAAATGGAAGAAAGATACTTCACGCTCAAGTCAAATGTTGCCACAACAATTGCCACACACTCCTTCAAACGATGGTCTCAGTGCTGCTATGCAAATCATGCTGGAACATCAAAATACAATGAGTGCAATGATTGAAAGGATGTCTAGCAACACGCAATTGGAAAACAATTTGCCGCGGTCTTCAGTACAACAAGCTAGTTCGCAGTTATCACAACCTTCGCAACAACATGAACTCCGTCTTCCGAAAATCCAAATTCCAGATTTCGATGGTGCATACGCCAACTGGATTCGGTTTCGTGATCTGTTCGAGGCAATGGTACACAACAAAAGTACGATTGCTAATGTCGAAAAATTGGAATACCTGCAAACGAAACTTAAAGGTGAGGCTCTTTCGATCATAAAACACCTCAAGCCAACCAACGAAAACTACACGGTTGCGTGGGAATTGGTTAAGAAGAAGTTTGATAAATCTGATAAAATCAAAAAATCTTATTTTGAACTTCTTTTCGACCAACCATCAATGAAGTCTGCATCTGTCAACGAAATCAAGCGTTTCTACAACAATACAAATGAAAGTTTCAATGCATTAAAAGTCCTCGATGAACCTGTCGATCAATGGGACTCAATTTTGCTATTTCATTTGGAGAAAAAGCTGGACAGCGAGACTCATGTGCTTTGGTACAGGCAGCGGAAATCGGACCAACAAGCCACCTTCAAGTCTTTTTTGGAATTTCTGGACGAGCGAGTCTTCGAGTTGGAAAATACACAAAAAAGTACAGTGCATTCTATGCAATCGTCAAAGTCAAACGTTCCACAACAACAAAAGGCTCGCGCATTTTCATCATTGGTGCAGTCTTGCCCAGTGTGCAACAAACACCATTTTTTGTACCATTGCAACAACTTCAAAGAGCTTGACGTCGGCAGTAGATTCAAGGTCGTACAAGATAACAATATCTGCATCAACTGTCTGCGGGAGAAACACAAGGTGGCCGAGTGCAAGTATTCTTCATGCAAAATCTGCAATGCGAAGCACAACTCATTGTTGCATTCATCAACAGTCAAGTCACCACGTCAACCGACATCCGTGTCAAAAATTGAACCGTTTCTGAGTGTCAACTCTACGCATCAGTTCGACCAAACATACACGCTTCTTCCAACAGCGATAGTTATGGTTCGTGATAGATGTAATGTGCTGCAGTCATGTCGCGCTTTACTCGATTCTGGCGCGCAATCTACGCTCATCACGGAAGCTTGCGTACAACGTTTGCAACTCAGGCGGTCTTATGACAAAACTTTGCTATATGGTGTTGGATCTAACAACGAAAGTTACACCAAGGGTAAGGTACATCTGCAAATATATTCGCAAACATCTACAAACTATGTTGTCACCGAAGCATTTTGCTTACCGAGCCTAACGCAAGATCTTCCGGGACATGTAGTCTGCAATCAAAAGTTGGAATTTTTCAATAACCTTCAACTTGCTGATACCCAATACAACAAACCTGGCCGCATTGACATAATTTTGGGTGCAGATGTCTTCGCTGATGTTGTTCTCCAAGACAAAATTATTCATCCCACTGGTTCACCAAGTGCAATATATACAATTTTCGGTTGGATAATCGTTGGAAAAGTCGATGAACACACAACATCTCAAATAGTAGCTGCACACGTTTGCGTAGATCTGGATAAACAATTACAAAAATTTTGGGAAACTGAAGAGTTAGAAACTTTCAAACATTTGACTCAAGAGGAAGAAAAGGCAGAAATACATTATCAACAGAACATCAATCAACAAGATGATGGACGATACGTCATCAAATTGCCGTTCAAATCTACAAACATTGAATTTGGTGATTCGAAAACTGCAGCATTGAAAAGGCTCTACGCAATGGAGCGTCGATTCCTCAATAATCAACCGCTTCAAAAGGAGTACATAAAGTTCATGCAAGAGTTTATCGATTTGGGACATATGGAAGTCGCGCAAGATTCTCCCCCATACAAAACGTTTTACCTGCCTCATCACGCAGTGTTAAAACCCGGCAGCACAACAACAAAGCTACGTGTCGTCTTTGATGCGTCATGCAAAACATCAAACGGGTTATCACTCAACGATCAACTGCTGATTGGACCCACAATTCAAAATGATTTGTTTACCTTAATACTCAAATTCCGCAAGTACAAAATTGGATTTACTGGTGATGTCGAAAAAATGTATCGACAAATATTAATACATCCAGATGACCGTTCATACCAGCGAATACTGTGTCGAAATTCCAAGGACGAAGCTATAGAGGAATACAATTTAAAAACTGTCACATATGGAACTTCTGCTGCGCCATTTCTTGCTACAAGAACTTTACATCAAGCTGCGCTAGATAATATGACGTCAAATCCAATAGCATCAAAGGAAATAATGCACAATTTTTATGTGGACGATTTTATGTCCTGTTCGACTGATCTTCCGTCAGCAATAAAGCTCAGAGAAGATGTCTGCAAGATTCTGGTTTTCATCTTCGCAAGTGGTCATCCAATTCTACTGATTTCATGGATCAAATCAGACCAGAGGATCGTGAAGCTGCTTCGGAAACAATTATTGACAACTCAAATACTGTGAAGACGCTGGGACTTCTTTGGAATACAGCACATGATTGCTTCAAGTACAGCGTGTGTCTGGAAGACTTGAAACCCATTGTAACAAAACGTGCTGTTTTGTCAGATATATCTAAGGTCTTCGATCCCATTGGCTGGTTATCTCCAGTCGTCGTCGCGATGAAAATCTTCATGCAGAAGCTGTGGCTGAAAGGTATAGGATGGGATCAAGTTTTGCCTGAAGAACTTTACAACCAATGGGTAAAGTATCGATGTAATATAAACACTATCAAGCAGCTCAGCATACCAAGATGGATTCAGTATGCAAACGAAGCAAATGTCGAATTGCATGGTTTTGCTGATGCATCGGAATTAGCGTTTGCAGCAGCAATATATATTCGCGTACAGCATACTGATGGATCTATCTCAACAACACTAATCGCTGCAAAAACAAGAGTGGCGCCTGTCAAGCAAATCACACTTCCTCGCCTCGAACTGTGTGCTGCACATCTCATGACAAGATTAATAAAAAAAGTTCAACAAGCATACGATTTTGTAAATGTCAAGTTATTCGGATGGTCAGACTCTACAGTCGTTTTAGCCTGGCTTGCAGATCATCCACGGCGTTGGAAAACATTCATTGCAAACCGTACATCATATATCATCAATACCATTCCTGTGCAACAATGCCGACATGTTCGTTCGCATGAGAACCCTGCTGATCTAGCTACTAGAGGACTTTTACCATCAGAATTGGTTAACAATACATTGTGGTGGTATGGTCCGGAAGTACTGACAAATTATAACTGTGAGTTGACATCGCCTCTAAAAATCTCTAAAAATATTGATATGGAATACCGAAAAGAAACTATTTCGAATGTTGCAACCGCTACAAGCGTTGAGTTGATTAATCGTTATTCAGAATATAGTAAGCTCATCAGAATTACTGCTCTATTACTACGATTCATCAATAATTGCAGAACAAGACAACACTTTAAGGACAAAACAACTGGATTCTTGATGCTGAAGGAGCTTCAAAATGCCCATGATGTTCTTGTCAAAATATCACAACAGGCGTCATATCAAATGGAAATCCGCACATTGTCATCTGGTAACCAACTTCAACTTTCACACAAACTATCACCACTTACACCGTTTATTGACAATTTTGGAATACTCCGAGTCGGTGGCAGAATCGAAAACGCTAATGTCAATTTTAACCAAAAACATCCATACATTCTCAGCAAAAGTCACCATCTGACTGATCTCATTGTTAGAGATTATCATTTACGATATCTTCACGCAGGAAGTCGATAGCTGCAATATCTACTAGGACTGAAATATTGGATACCTGGCATCATACATGTCATCAAAAGCTGTGTTTACAAGTGCACAACATGTATGAGGTTTCGATGCAAGCCGTACCAACAACAGATGGGTAATATTCCTCGACATCGTCTTGAAGCTGGTGGATCCGCATTTCTCAATGTAGGAGTAGATTTTTCAGGACCAATACATGTAAGGTCGTGGAAAGGTCGTGGTTCCAAAACATACAAATGTTGGATTGCTTTGTTTGTATGTCTGGTGACGAAGGCAATTCATCTTGAGTTAGTGACTGAATTATCGGCTGGAGCATTCATTGCTGCACTTCGTCGGTTTGTGGCCCGCCGTGGAAAACCACTTCATTTGTACTCCGATAATGGTACAAATTTTGTTGGCTGCAATCAACAACTCAAGGAGTTCTATGATCTTCTCAACAAATCATCAACACAAGAAGCATTCAACAAGGAAATGTCAGTCCAGCAAATTCACTGGCATTTTTCGCCACCTGCAGGTCCTCATTTTGGTGGAATGTGGGAAGCTGGCATCAAATCTACAAAGCATCATCTCAGACGTATTCTTCGTGATGCATCGACAACATATGAAGAGCTTCATACCTTGCTATGTCAAATAGAAGGATGCCTAAATTCAAGGCCGTTGTGCAGCAAAGTGGATGGAGATGTCGATCCTCTCACACCTGCACATTTTTTAATCCTACGATCGATGGCAAGTGTTCCAGATGAAAATAACACGGGCGCTAACTTTAATCATATTAATCGTTGGCATTACATTCAGCGTCTAGTTCAACAGTTCTGGAAAAAATGGTCCATCGAATATATCAATCAGCTCCAACAACGACCGAAATGGCGTCAAAAACTTAATAATATTCAAATCGATGATATTGTCATTATTAAGGACGATAATCTTCCACCAACTCAATGGCTAACTGGAAAAATTGTAGCAACACATCCTGGTCAAGACGGCTTAGTGAGAGTTGCAACAATCAACATTAATAAAGGAATTTTCAAACGACCGATAACTAAACTTTGTCCTTTGTTTGTTGATATTTGAAAGTGCATCCTTTCAAAGGAGGCCAAAATGTTCAGAAACACTGTATTCAATTTAAGTATTTGTAAATTAAGTTTTCATTTTTTTTATTGTTTGAAAATTAATATTTTTTCAAACTTTTTTTTTTTTGTGTTCACGCACATCCAAACCTATCATACAGATTTCATTTTTATTAAATAAATTTAAATTGCGTTCTTTTTTTTAAATTCTGCATTTTGATTTTAGTTACAAACATCCGTATTTCTCGCATTCTCTGCAAAATGGTGTATTTTTTCGCAAATAACAGTCATCCCTTGTGTGTCCTGGTCTTGTGCAAAATGAACAGACTGGCCCCTTTTTCATGGCACCCCCTGTATTCCCATTATTTCTATTTTGTTGACTTTTACCCCTATCTTGTCGTGAATTTCTAATATCAGTTTCTTGATTATTTTTACTAACTGAGGTTCCATTCGGTCTTTTTTCAAAACTATACAGTTCCTCCGGTAATCTCGGCCCCCGCAGTATTGTGGCCTCTGCCCTTAACGCTTCGTCTAATAAATCATTTAAATTATCTGCCTTGCTACTCAACAGTAGTATCTTTACAGTCGGGTCACTCACTCCCACTTTAAATGCTGTTAGCACAGAATTTAATAGTTCCGTGTTAAAAATATCTGTTGGCAGGTTTTTCTTTTTGTACATTGTATCGGCTATGTCGTTTGCGTTCGACTGCAATACTTCTAAACGCCTTGCAAACGCCCTTAAACTTTCCCCTCCACCTTGATATGCCTGTCTTATGTTGTATTGAACTGAATCTAATGTAGCCACCTTTAAATATGTGCTTTTAAGTAATTCAAACATCTCATCTAAATCATTTATATTCTTGTTCCTCACTAATTCGTATGCATCTCCATCAAGACGCAGTTTAATACAAATCATGAATTCCTCCTGATTTTCTTCAGTTATTTTAAGGTTCGCTGCCTTACAACCGTCTATAAATCTAAGAAGCTCCGTTTTTAGGAACGGTGAATCTTCGCCCTTGAACACCGGGACCAGATTTCGTACGCATTTCGAAATATCGTCTGTCGGCATTTCAATTATTGTTATATCTTTTGTTATGCTTTCTAAATTTTCTTCTATTCTTAAAGCTTCTTTATGGTATAACGATGTTTCGTGTGCTAAGTTTACTTCCGCCTCTAAAAATCTGATTTTCGAATCCAATTCCCATACTTTGTTATTTGCCTCTTCGACTGATTCAAATTCTATCCTTGGTTGTTGACGTAGTGCCCTAGCTACTGATTCATCAGAAATATCTTTATCTTTCAACAATGCTCTTAATTTTTCGTTTTCCGCCTCTATACCGCAGGCGTGGTCTAACAACTCCTGTTTTTCTGCTAATTTATCGTTTATTTTTTTAGTTAATGCAGCAAATTCGCCTTTCCAGCCTTCTATCTCTTTTATTTTATTCTCACTTTTGTGTTCCAGGAAATATATTAATTCTTCGAACACGACATCTACTCCTTCTACTTTAGAAAAAACCTTTGTGTTATTAACTTTATTTTTTATTAATTGTAAATGTTCTTTATTATTTACTTCGAGGCTAATTTGAGCCCACAATTTATCCGTAAACCTGTCCAATTGCCCTAGTATGTTTCCGTATGCTAACTGTAATTGTTCCAATTCCGCCATATATTTATCAACGCCAAAAAAAATTCCAATTTATTTCCTAGAATACTCAACAGTTCACGTAGCTCCACAATGTTATAAAAAAAATATTATAAATTTTTTAAATTTTAAATCTGTTGACTAAAATCAGATATTTTATAATAATGTAAAATTTTGAATTAAATTGACCATGATATTAAAATAAAAAAAATATTTCAAATTCACCAAATCTTTAAAATGTTATTTTATTCTCATTTAAATTTTAAAATGAAAATTATATTTTAAATGTTCTAAAAATTTTTTAAATTTAAAAAAAAAATTAAAAATTCCGTTTCATATTAATTTTAGAAATAATTTTATTTACTTATCTGAGTTTAATATTAAATAAATTTCCTATTTTCTTTTTATTTCGTTTGTTATTTAATTTTAATTTCCATTTGTATATTTATTCATTCGATTTGTATTTATTGCTTTATTAAACACTGTAATAATTGTTTAAATTTTCTGCTGTTACTCACGTATTTTCAAAACAAAAAATTAAATAATCACCATTTATTTTGTTATTTTTAGTCCTTTTCTTCCTTCTATCGTCCTTCTTCTCTCGGTCCCTGAGAGCGTTGTTTGAGAAACCGGCTGCGCCAAAATGTTGTAAGTCCTTCTTCTAGGACTTTAACTTGATCCTATTTATACTTACTGAGTCCTTTTTACTTTTTTTATATTATTTAAAACAACCGAGTCTTTTTTACTTCAAGACACTTTATTTCGCTTTAAAAGTTGGTTACACTTATACTTAACACTTAGTTGTAGACAGTTCAGCTTATCGAAAACAATTGATTCTTAGTCTATACTTAACTTCTACTTAACACCTCGTATTATTATAATTTCACAATAAATTGAGTAATTTCATCATGCTAAAATAACTTAGTCAGCGTATTTATAATTTCACAATAAATTGAGTACTTTCATCATTCTAAAATAACTAAGTCAGCGTTTATCTGAGTGACCTATTTAACGTGGGCGTGTATACCTGTGCTATGTTAAGCTGTGTGCGCCAATACAATTAAATGCTGTTTTGTGTTTAACATGCATAATGCTTAACCCTAAAAGTATGCCATAAAGAAAAATATACTGGTTATGTTATGTTGTGGATCATAAGCACGCTGTAAGTTCCACGATTATGATACTCAACAGTGGATCATATGTAAGCAGTGAACTCTACGATTATGATACACAACAGATGGTTTAATAATTCCATTTCCAATGATATATCCTAAAAAATTGAACTTCCTTTTCATAAATTGACATTTTTACCACTTTATTTTTAACCCGTTTTCTGCTGCTACTTGTAGATCCAATCTTAATTTCTGCATACCTTCAAATTGACCCTTGGAGGGAATTATGATGTCATCCATGTAGACTACGATTGTTCCATCTTCAATCAAGCTCCTGAGAACAGCAAAAATATATCTAGTAAATACTGCAGGAGAGTTGAAAATTGTAAAAGTCACAAACAGAAACTCGAATTGACCATTATGTGTCACAAACGAAGTATACTTTCTGGAACCAGGATCAACAGGAACGTGGAAAAAGCAATTTGTTAAGTCAAGTGTTGAGAATACGTAGGATCCCTGCAATCTTTCTAGGACGTCGTCGATCAAAGGCATTGGAAAAATGTCTCTAACAACTTTTTGGTTCAGCTTTCTGAAATCGCAACATAATCTCTTAGTGCCATCCTTCTTTGATACCAGTACAATTGGGGAAGCGTATTCTGATGTACTTTGTTGAATAATTCCATCGTTTAACCATTTAGTTACTTGCTCATCTATAGTACACCTATCGGCATATGACGTACTCCTTGGTCTGTGAAAGATTGAAATATCATCTGAAAGTACAATTTTCATCTCAACTGGACATTTTTTAACTTCCATCGGTAAAACCTCATATTTTATTGGTACCGATTTCTGGCTGCAATGTGCAACTCCTTTCATTATTACAAATTTATTGCCATCGCTTCCTTTACGCTCCGTTTTTTTTCTAAACTCAGCATCACCTGCCCGCATTACAATTTCGACGTCTTTTAGGATGCAATTACCAATTATTGCTGCATAGCAAATATCGCGTTGGCCGACGACATGAAATTTGACTTCCAGCGTAACAATTGCACTGTTTGCAATACCAAAAAGCGTTACTGTCTGCGGTTCTAAAGTTACGTAGCCAAATCGCAACAACGTGTCACTTCGCATCAAGCATAGAACATATCCTGAATCTATCAAGGCTGTAAAATTAATATTATTGTATTCTACAATCTTGAAGATCAGGCCATGTTTGGATGACTTATCTGCAACATTAATGTTATTTCTTTCCATCTTTATTTGTCTGTGTGATGTGCATTCCGTTGCACGATGTCCTAATTCATTGCACCTGAAACATCTAACACGGTTTTCGGGACCATCTTTGAATACATGCGAATTTCTTCCGCATTTGTAACATTTTCTATCTTGTCGAATATTTTGTCGCATATCTTGTCGCGGCACCACTTGATTATTCCTGTATGCCGACTGTGATGTGGCCCACCAGTTTGGGAACTGGTGATTTCCACTTTGCTGTGATGTCGACCAGCGGTTTGAAGACTGACTGGTACCACGAACCTTCTCGTATAATTTAATTTTCTCCTTTAATTCAGATACCGATTTTGCTTGATACAATATAGTTTTACCTTGTATCCGGTATTCCTTCCACAAAATACTCCACCAAACTCTCCTCATCTAACTTTATGGATTTTCCAATCTCCATTTGTTGTATAAATATTCCCTGAGTGTTTCGTCTTGCTTCTTTCCACGCTTTCTCAGAATACGATGTACATCTGCTGAAGATACCTTTTCACCGAATTCATCCACTAGAGCTTCTTTTAATGATGACCAATCACGGATGCCTGTCTGACTCCTTATAAAAAGTTTCGATGCTCCCTGCAGCAATTGCTTAGAATATACAAATTTCTGCAAATTTGTCCAGCTGACTGTTGCAGCGCTGTCTTCAAATTCACTGATCCATTGGTGGACATCTGGCGAATCTATGCCGTTGAATGTTGATACGCTATCTTCAATATCCTTAAGTGTGAACTTGCTTGCTTCAGCGGAACGTACGGGACCAGTTGCATCTTCGTATCTGGATCTAACGGATTCTTCATCACTTAAATCTTCGGATGGGTCGAAGTGTTGGAGAAGTCTGTCCTGTAGAGTAGATTTCCGTCCTCGTGTGTCCAAACCCAAACGCCTAAGCTGATTTTTTTAGTGCTTCTAATGTCATCTGCATTATTGTTTGTGTATCCATGATTGCAATGTGTGTTTTAACAATTATTTGAAACAATTTAAAGAAATTATATTTATACACTCAGAAGAAAATTTACCATTAAGTACTTTATGGTACGACCATTAATCTTATGGTTCATGTATTAATAGTTTTTTTCTTTTTAAATCAAAAGTTTTCTAATTAATTCAATAGTATTTGAAAAATTCAGTACCATAAATTCAAATATTTCAATATTTTTATTTTAAATGGAATAAATACTGTTGTTTTAATATTTTCCTCCTATAATAATAAACGTGGTGTAAAAAAACGTAAAACGAATACAAACATGTTCGTTTTGTACGTCATTCTGCGTGTTTACTCAAAATGGTCGCATGTATTTTTTGTAATAATCCACACTATTAAACGTGACATTAGTAAGGACTCAATGTATTTAATGTAAATAAATCATATTTATATATTTATATTTTTATTTATTACAGAAATACTATCAATTTACCATGATTTTTTTCTGGGTGTAAATATGGAATATAATAATAGATTTTATATATATCGCACAATTAAATTAATTAAGTTATAGATTATAAATAGTATGTATATACAAATGGAATATATTATTTAATTTAAATATATTTTAGATATTTAGGTCTCTTCTTCCTTCTTAGCAAATAAGTCCGAGTTCTGCGCAGCGTTGTCCTGAGGCGATGACAAAATTTCCACTCACCTTACAGATTTGCAAATAAAATAATAATAATAATAATTGTGTGGCACTACAGTCCTATAAGAACTTAGGCCGAGCTCTCTCACCATTTTGAGCTGTGCGTGTTATATTTGTACTCAAAGTGGTGGGACCTACAGTTTATTGCCGACTCCGAACGGCGGGTGAGAGCTTTTTCATATGCAATGTTTTACTCTCATAGGTTTGCCATTTACTGCCGAGAGGTAGCGCGGTATAGAAAAATGTTTCTATGAAAAGATGTTGTTAGCCCCAGTCCAGGCTTGAACCGGGGACCTTTCGGCTCGCAGTCCAACGCACTAACCACTGAGCTACCGCGGCTACAGATTTGCAAATACCTTTAGTTAATTCCCTCTAATTTCGTAGTCTAGTGCGAATCTTTGCTCGTTATGCGTTTCTTGTTCGTTGCTGTAGGTGTCGTTCTGATGTAGTCCCTTTTCTTTTGTCTCCGCTTCTTTTCTCTATTGAATTTTCTTTCACGATCCTTTGCTTGCCTTGTTGTTATATATGCAGTTTCTTAGTGGAAACTGTACATATCAGTAGTGCTTTATTTTATTTTTAAGTTAATTTCTTTTTGTTATTTTCGCGATTTTTATTTTTATGGACTCAATTTAAATTCGACCGGTTGAGTCCCCATGTAGGACTTGAGATCTTTTCCTTAATTAAAAGTCGCGATTCAATTTAACACTATTTTATTTTCCGTATAAATTTTAAAACAACACAACCGTATTTCATGATATTAAATTACAAACTAAAAACTTGAACAACAATTTATGATTATTAAAAACTGACTTGATTAAATATTATGTTTTTAAATATTTGTTTGTTTCTATTGTTATGTGTCTGTAAGTATGTCCTCCTGACCTCTCTCCCACATATATATATATATATATATATATATATATATATATATATATATATATATATATATATATATATATATATATATATATATATATATATATATATATATATATATATATATATATATATATATATATATATATATATATATTTAATTTGTATGAGTTTGTTATTTAAAGTAACACCAAAGTAATCAATAAATTTTTTGTAATATTTAAAGAATTTTATATATTGACTAGTAAACGACTAGTTTAAGTACTAATAAAACTATCTAGGAACTGGGTAGTTTAAATATCCAATCTGCACCTGGAACTAGCTTGTCACCACTGGCAAGTTCCTAGATAGTTTTACTGGCTAGAAACTAGTATGGCTTCTAGTAAAACAAGTTACTGGCCAATTACTGGTTGGCATTGTTAATTGGGGTCTTATGCCGGACACCCGCTCATACATGATATGCAGTCGGATTTTCTGTTTGAAATAGTTATTTGATGTTAAAATTTAATTTGAAATTTAATTGAATTGTCAGATGGGCAGCAATACTGCCAAGTTTGTCAAATTAGAACAGTATGCGTTCCCGTAAAACAGATCTGGTTCAACTGCGACGGGAACACAGCTAATATATTTTGATTGAAATTAAAAAATAAAATTATATAAAGGGTTAATTTCTGGATACAATATCTTTGATAATAGCCATTCGAGAATGTAGCTAATAAAGTCTACTTTAAGAAAATGTGGTTTTTTAAAAAAATTAAAGAGTTTAAAGTTCATTACTTATGGTTTACTAAAATCTTAAAATATTTTATACTAAATTTTCACGAAAATTTGATTTTGAATTGTAATATTAAAGTTAGTTGATTGATTAATTTTTTTTTTGAAATATTTTTATGCGCGTTAATCCATGTAAGGACCACTGCTCATAAAAGGATTATTTTTGAAAAAACATTTTTTTTTCAGTTATTACCACTTATTATGAACCATAAAGGTGGACAAAATAGATAAACTGAATAGATAAAGCATAAAAAATACATTCAATTTATTATAAGAAAAAAATATCAGAAAGCCGCAAAAAATAATTAAACCGTGATATTTTAGAAAATCCGGAAACGCTTTTTAATTTATTTTGATCTTAAAATATGCGGGATGGTGTGCATAATTTTACTATCTACTAATTATACGATATCTGAAAATGTAAGTGTGACATAACATTTTAAAGATAATTGTATGTGCAATAATACAAAAATGTTATTCGAAACTAGTTAGAATAAAATTACAAAAAAATCGACGGTTAAATTTACCATAGTAAGAAAAAAATCAACATTTTATGTGTTTGGCAAGCCATGAACCTCTAACGGTTAACTAAAAATTAATAATTTTAAAAATCATAATTTTTACTGTTGCCAACTGTGGCTGTACAAGTTGTCATGCGGCTGATGTCTGCCTGTTGTCATGGTTGGTCGTACAAGAATACAAACACACTGTGTCATGCGTCTTTCTGTTGTCAATGATACAGGGTAGCAACGACAACTAAAATATGTGTACAACAAGATAATTTTGCATTGTAAATGTAAACTGTAATTATTAGTATAAAAATGCATTTATAAAAAATTGGTTTTGTATGGTTTTGTTTTAAACACATTAATTTACAATGTTTATAGAATGTAATTACAATAAAAATGAACGCTGCCATCTATCAAAATACCAATTACATTTCTTTATATTAAATTACTTAATATAAAAATAATGATTTTTGTCATTAGATTGAACAAATCATGCAGTTGAAAATATAACTCAAGTGTTTCTAATTCCATTTTACAAATGTTTTCCTATATATATAATTTTTTATGCATATTAATGAAACATCGCACTTTTTTCTCGTGTGCGAATTCGCTAAAGGAAACTTCTGTATATGTAAATAATAAATTATGATAAATGTTACAATTAAAATAATGCTATAGAAAACAAGGCCTTAATTAAATAAATTTGCATGTACTTTTTTTATATAAAATATTTTTGAAAATTTTACGAGATATTGTCGAGATTCGAAACCGAGATCGAGAAGCCTTTCAAAAGTCGAGAAGCCTCGGAAAATCTCGCTCGAACGCAACACTAGATACTAAATATTCTTATAGCACGATAACTTATGTTATGATCATAAAAATGCGATTGCGTTTGGATGTCAAATGTTAAGAAAATCAAGTCATGCATAGAGATCGAAGAGACAGCAATTGGTTATAGAGTAAAACTTTATGTCTAAAAGATTTTCACATGTTTGAGTGGGTGTGGTTCTCCCAAGTAGCACAATCTTCTATATATACACGGGTAGAAAAGATTTGTTTGAATATGTTTGAATGTAATTAAAAAGTAATACGAAATTACCATACATGTATTAGGAATGAAGTGTAATTAAATAATAATCGAAATTGAATGTATTTTTGTACACGTGCAAACAATATTATATTGTCCAGCAGAAGCTGTCAAATTTACCATAAATTTGTTAGAATACCAACATAAAATTTTAATTGCATTTGAATAAACTATTTCTTGGCAATTTACTTGGGTTAAAACTATGTTTCGAAACACAGAAAATGCTAATCAAATCTAAATACAACATATGTTCGCAACGCTCGTCTTAATTCGATAATTTATCGACTGACGAAGTTGGCAACGTTGTGCAGCAATTTCTACCTACGCCATCTTTTACCATCGTTTGAACATATTGATGTTTAAAAACAAACAAAAAACAAATTGGATTTAAATAAGTGTATTCTTGCAACATTCTTCTTGTATACGAAGTTGTCACTACACACAAAAGAAAATTTGTGTAATTTTACGATCATAAAGCGAGGCAACTTGTTTCCTCGCTTTATAGTTGCATTTTTAAACATGCATTTAAAATTGAATCTCTAATGTTTAAATTTAAACTTTAAGAATAAACAATATGTGTGTAAAATTAAACATTAAAATGTGGAAAAATTACCTTTTTAACATAAGATGTGTAAAACTAAGCATTTCTAAAATTAAATATGTGTAGAATTAACATAAAATGTTTAATATGTACGCGGGTTGCGTTTCCGAAATGTTTAAGTATAATTTTGCTCTAAGAACATCAATGCATTGATTTTTGATTTGAATTTTATTTATTATTTTAATTATTTTTATAATCAAAATCAGAAGATCATTTGCATTTGAAGATCAGATGCATTGATGCTCACGGTATTACAAGCACATAAAGCAAAAATGATACCTGTCCATCTCGTCCACAACCTTAAAATAAAAAGAAATATTGTTAAAATAATACCAAGACCACTTTAATATTTATGAATACAAAATTCATTTAAAATTTTTTATAAAACCATTGTCTTCTGGTTTATAATTGAGCGATGTGCATTGTTTATAGATGTCTTTACTGCAAGCTTGTTTAATTATAATAAATAAGAGTGGCTTGGCGTCATTTTTACTACAGGCTACGAGTCCCAAGTTTCAACAAGATGTGCTTAAAAGTCAACAAAGCTTGTATAAGAATAAACAAATGATGTGTAAATTTACTACGCGTGTTTAATTTTAAACATTCGGCATATCAAAATTAAACATTTTGTGCTTAATAATACACAACAAAGTTTAAATATGCAAATAAAATGTATACACTCAGAATAAAATGTACCATTAACTACTTTATTGTTTTCTTTTTAAATCAAAAGTTTTCTAATTAATTTTATAGTATTTGAAAAATTCAGTACCATAAATTTAAATATTTCAATATTATTATTTTAAATAGAATAAATACTGTTGTTGTAATGGTTTCCTCATATAATAATAAACGTGGTGTGGTAAAAAACATGAAACGAATACAAACATGTTCGTTTTGTACGTCATTCTGCGTGTTTACTCAAAATGGTCGCATGTATTTTTTTGTAATAATCCACATTATTTAGAGCGACATTGGTAAGGGCTCAATGTATTTAATGTAAATAAATTATATTTATATATTTATTTATATTTTTATTTATTACAGAAAATAAATAATACATCGAACTTCTATTATGGCAACGGACTCAAAAACAACTGCAGACTCAAGTACTACAATCAATTATTGGAAACCAAAGCAAACATTAAATGTGTTATAACCTTTTGTAGCAAGAAGTGTCTTTTTATGTGTGTTGTAAAAATGAATATCAATTTCGACATTTAAATAAAATAATATATACAATAAATTAACTAAAATACATTTTTGTTTTAATAAATTATTAGGAAAATGTAATACGACTATACCATAAATTTTATAATACGTATCATTAAATTTGTATAGGTCTTTCTTATTGTAATTAAAATATCACATTATAAAATTTATGGTACAACCACACATTGTATTAACAGTTTCAATATTACTGAACTAATGGGACGCATCCTATTGACCAATTTTAATGGTATAAATTATTGTTTTTCTATTGAAATACTATCAATTTACCATGATTTTTTTCTGGGTGTATGTACTCGTAAATAGTTGTAACATTAAAAAATAATTGTTTAAATCGTTTTTTTACTCACACATATACGCATATATGCACAAAATTCGCCAATTTACACTAAAAAATACACACTTTTACGTAGTAATTTTAAACTCAGTTTTTAGAGTGTAGTTGAGCAGAATTTTCTATCTACGTCTCTTTTGTCGTCGTTTGAAGTATGTATAGGGTCATTTTAAACATACTGATGTTTGAAAACACACAAAAAATGAATTCAAATGTAAATAAAGGTATTATTGCAGATCTCTTCTTGTATACAAAGTTGACACTCGGTGATCGGCATTTTCTGCGTACGTGTCTTTTGTTGTTCGTTGAGAAAACGTCTTCGCGTCGGTAATAATTTTGTTATTTGTAAACTAAATGTATAAATTGTACTACAAAAAGTACAAATAGTAACAGAATATAATATAGTGCAGTACATAATTTCTGAAACTAAAGTGAAAAATCACAAATAAAAATCAGTGTTTCGATTTTCAAAAAGAATTTGGCATGTTTTTTTACAAAAGCCTCCGTGAATTCCTTGCCTACGCTTTGTGCTGTACACGCATAGAAATATATTGTTAGATCCGACAATAAAGTAACAATAGGCATGTTCAAAATAGATCCCATTATAGAAATTGTGAAATTATTGTCGGAAATAACAATAAAATTATTAAATGTTAATTGAATATTTTATTGTGAATTTTTACAATTAGTATTGCCATTATTAAAAAACAATGCCATTGTCATTTTGATAATAAAAATGTGAATTTCAAATTTTATTGTCATTTTTTAAAACAATGCCCTACAAAGCAATTTCTGCAGAAAAGTAATGAAAAACCAATGTAAATTTCTGACGATTTTTTTAATACG
Organism: Dryomyza anilis; assembly: GCA_951804985.1. Classification (NCBI taxonomy): domain Eukaryota; kingdom Metazoa; phylum Arthropoda; class Insecta; order Diptera; family Dryomyzidae; genus Dryomyza; species Dryomyza anilis. The sequence goes on from OX638131.1 coordinate 68,724,298, forward strand.
TATTTTTAAACGATTACTATAAATTTTACATTAAATTTTAGATAACATTGTAATTAATACTTATACATAATATAGCTTGTACAGAATTAATATTCGATGGTGTTCCGGGTATATATGTTGCAGTTATTGCAATGCACAAACGAATGCAACTCGGTTTTAAAAGAATACTTCTTATTAAAAAAAAGGTTTATACTAACGCAATAATGCAAATGCGTTCACCTACAGTGTAGAGCAGCTTGATGCAGGTAATTTAGTGATCTTCTTGCCGGGGACATGTGTGCCATAGAGCAGTTGGCTCTGCGATATAAAGCGATTGACTTTTAAAAGCAGTATTTGTTCGCTTGCCCGGATCGGCTGCTGAGTAATTGCGAAAGAGACCGTGATGTCCGCCGGATTCAGTGTGTTGCGCGACAGCATCGAAGTGAATGCCTGGCAGGCCTGCGGATATGCAGCTGAGCCATTCAGAGCCATAGTGAACGGTGTGACATTTTGGTTGCTGCTGCAAACGAAGAACAGCAGTTTTAAACTGAGATCGGAGTGTGAACTACAAAAAAACATCGCTTCAAAAGCGCGTATTTCGTGATCTCCTGCGACAGGCGTTTCATGTTGAAGCCGCCCTTCGGTTCTTGGCAGAACACCTACACCAGCAAAAAAAAAACACCTCTATTTGTTGTGCTGCGGTGGATATAGACGTAATTTCACTCTGGAAGCCAGCGTCCGAAATAAGTTTAATGGTAAAATTAAGCATTAGACAATCTGGATATTCCTCGGCTAATCGGTAGATGAGTGAACGCCACGTATGATGATCTATCATCTCCGTCAACCAGTCTGGTGTCTCGCCCTCTTCCGTGAATATGGTATCTGCCTTTTTGGAATCAAAGGTCTTCAGTATCATGTCCTTAAGGTGGTTCTCTACCATAGCCTGCACATCGGTCACTTTAACGTCAGTCAGAATTAGCCACTCAGCAAGCAGATTTGCCATTTGAGCCACCGCCTTGTAGTTCTTGTAATAACTTAATCTGGTAAACCACCGGACTGGAAGTAGCGCTTGAGCTGTGAGAAGTTGCCGGGCTCCATGATGTAGTCAGGAGCAGACAGAGACAGCAAGTGAATCTACTACACACAATTTATAAATAATTGCAGTTTTTTCGTATTTTCGCATTATTTATAGACCTTATGATTTTTTAAAAATGTTTTTTAATTAATTGGGAAAGTAATTGCAATATTATTGTCCATTTATCCTTTTTAAATATTTATCCTTTTTAAAACATTAAAACATTCTCCTACGGTACAAGTTCTTTGTAAAATACAGTGATGACAGGGGCCATATCGCCATGTGATTGGTTGAGAGAAACTTAAGCAAATTTGATTTTTATGAATACATGGACTTATGAATACATGGACTTTTTATGAATACATGAATATTTAAGTAATTTTTTCTCCTAACTAATTTAGTTGGAGTTACTAAACTTATTACAATATGCTTGTATGATTGATTAAGGTAAAATCTCAAAAATTTTGAAAAGTGGACTTAGGCACGTTTGATATTTATCTACACATATATATGTTTTATTAAATTTTTAAATTTTTTTTTTTAAATTAGTTTTTTATATAGTTTTGTTGAACTGAAATTATATAAACTTAATTATACTTACTATTTAATTATATTGAAAACAACATGATTTTTACTTTTATTTCAATAAGCCCGGGCGGGGAATTGAACTCTCTTCCTTCAGATTGCAAAGCCAGAACACTTCCACTCCACCACTGTCCATTTATATTGTGCAATTCATTTTGATGTATAATAATCAAACGTATGTATTGGTGAATTAATTATTAAATTGCAACATACATATTATAATATTTTTAATCCCATATTCTGATTGCTTAATATGCGTATTAGAGAATGAGTACCGTCTTTGGAACAAGAGTTGTTTTTATTTAATTGAATCGTCATTGTAGTTGTAGCCCGGGCGGGGAATTGAACTCTCTTCCTTCAGATTGCAAAGCCAGTACACTTCCACTCCACCACTGTCCATTTATATTGTGCAATTCATTTTGATGTATAATAATCAAACTATATATTGGTGAATTAATTATTAAATTGCAACATACATATTATAATATTGTTAATCCCATCTTCTGATTGCTTAATATGCGTATTAGAGAATGAGTACCGTCTTTGGAACAAGAGTTGTTTTTATTTAATTGAATCGTCATTGTAGTTGTTTTTGCATTTTGTAAAGCAGGCATTAAAAGTGTTCAACGGTGTGATAAAAGTACATAAATTGAGTTATGGTCCACAGGTAACAAATAAAGTAAATTGATTGACATATAAATATAAATTTAAACATAAAAACAAAGTAATATTAGATAAGTTAGACAGATCAATTCCCATCTGTCTCATAATGATAATCAATATTGTTGCTGTGTTCACCAGACTCACCACACAGTACAGTACATTCTCGTCGACGACTCCACGGCGCTGTTCTCGAAATAAGTAATTACTCTCATTACAGTTGAAGTTGTCGTTATTACGTAAATCTGTATAATAGTGGGTGATCTGGTTCAACTTATCAATGCAATCGATTTTGGTAGCCAGTTTACTTCCAGCATGATTAACGTAAACAAGTTTGCTCATTGTAAAAGCAGAAAGAATTGTTTTCTGTTTTTTTTTGACGAAGTGCGGATTGGAATATTGCATAATTTGTTTTTGTTAAAGCTTCGTTTACGTAAAACGGTACGTTGGAGTCAAAACCAATGTGTTGAAGGCGAAGAATATCTTTGTTTGCACGCTTAAAGTTTGCAATGAGTCGTAATATAAAACATTTTCCGTCGGAGTTTTTAATTTGGCAATAATGGAACTACGATAATTGCGAGAAATGCTTTGGAGTTTCGGCGGTGGCATATTGATAGCGCCACACAGTTCATGAAAGACAGGCTATTTATATGAGCTTTCAGTGACGAAATATCAGCCTTTAATACATTTATTTTGGAAGTGACTCTTTTCAGCTGATTGACTCGTTGTGACACTGCACACAATTCGTGTTTAATATCACTAATTTTTTTGCCCAGCTCATCTAAAATTCTCTGTTCGCATTAATGAATTTTATCAGTGATCAGTTCATTCTGTATGCGAATTTTTGGTCCATTAGTTGCCATAATTTTGGCGAGGAACCATATTCGGAAATTTTTGGGGTTTTGGCTAATGGCAGATTTTGTGCGATGTCCCGCGCGCGTTTTGTTGCAGCAGCAGAGGTCATTAAGTTTTTATTGTTTCTCATTGTCTGATTGACGTTTATCGAATATTATCAAACAGCAATGTAAATATCAGACGATAACTTTCGTTGATTGCGTGTAGTTTGAAGATAAATAAAATTTGGATGTTACGTGAGATTTGTTATTTCTGCTTCAGTAACTTCTTTTAATACAAAATATTCCACAATCCACTGATAAAAATCAATATAAATTTAAAGATTACAGAGTGTTAAAAAAGTGACCAATGTACGTTGCCAATCAATTTATGTCAACAAATTTCGTCAGGTCATTAAAAAGGGAAAAATTTGTGTAACGACATCTGTAGGGTAAATTATAAATAATGTCTGCTTTCCATGTTTATATAGGAGTCACGTACCTTCAATAGTTTCCCCATCATTCAAAGCTTCTTTACCAGTTTTACCTTGCCAACCCTTGGCTTGTATCGGACAAGGTTCCACAATGGGTGAATATGTTTCCGGCAAGAATTTTTTATAGTATACTTGGGCTGTCGGTTTCTACAATTTTTAACATTTATAACATGGTTATAAATTCTCCTGGCTAAATATTATCTTACATCAAGTGGCCTTTGTCTTTCAGAAAATGGATAAGGTTTCCCTGTTCCTCATCACTCCACTTTCTATATAGCACTTCCCTTCTTCCTTCTTCCTTTACCTTCGTGCGTTCAGCCATATCGATAAATTAAAATATAAACACAAAATTATATCAGCGGGATTCGAGACGGCTGCAACGGGTATGTTATTAAAGCTTCGGAGGAGCAGCAGAAACGCCAGCAATCGTCATTTAGCGGAAGTTGTTGCTGCAACATGAAAAAATTAATTTAAACATTTAATTTATTTAGTTACACCTTACCAGCAGTTTGCTGTCGGGTAAGGTAAGGTGCGACGATAATTATATTACTGCATTACGCAGCGATTCGATGATGCTGCTGCAGTTCTTCTTTATGCCTTTGACGGCGAGTCAATTACGCACCACTTTGGGATCAGCTCAGCTGACGCAAACGCAACAGAATGCTTCCGCAGACTTTAATCGGCCTTCCAGATTACGCTACAGTGGGCTACTACTAGCATAAGTGTGCGGCAGTAATTCCAATAATGTTAGAGTCCTTCGGCCTTGTCGAATTGCCGCCAGATAGAACAAGTAAAAATAAATTTATTTAAATATATTTAAATAATTTTATGACAGCTTACCTGATGATGAAAAAAAAGACAACCAGAATTTATCTATGAATGACAATTACTATGAAATATTAATGATCGAACCAATTCATAGTGACTTTACTAGAAACCCCAGCCAACTCAAGAACTCCGATAGGATTGTTTTTACAACATTTTTCCTGAGCCTGAGCGTTCAAGTTTCATTCAGAAAAGCGAAATATACATTTTTTGATAAAAATTCGTCAATCAAACCTGATCATAGATAGAAGGCTCTTTTATGAATCCTGTATCGGAATCTAAAAACAATCTAATTATAAACTGCAGACATAATAATAATAATGAAATGAATTACGGTGTGCATGATCACATCTCCTAGAGATACGATGCTCGAGCATGAAAACATGCACTAGGAACTTCAGCAGCGGCTGGGCATGCTCGTAGTACTATAAAACTTCTGACATTCAGCAATCACTGATCCAGAAATTGCGGAGCATTTCGTAATTTTTCAGTCCTTTTGAAAATTGCTTCTCTGCTGCATGCGAAGCTCCTGACCCAGGCAGCATTTGGCTGCGCACAGATATACGAAATTGGCAGCTACACATTGCACACAATTCCTAGGTGTACTGATTTGATTAAATGTCTGCGGGAGTAGAGTGGTTAAGTTAAAGTTAAATATATAATTTAATAACATACTTACAATAACACCGTGATCCAGCGAAGCCGCTGGATCTTGAAGCGTTTTACTATGTCAATGTCGTCGAATATCTCATACAGCTCATGGTTCATCCTGATTCGATACTCGTTAGCAAAACAGATAGGGCCAAAGATTTTACGGAGAATCTTTCTCTCGAACGCTCCCAGTACTCTCTCATCGGTGCACCATAAAGTAGGATGGGCATGATGAGTGACTTGTAGAGCGTTATTTTTGTCCGGCGAGGGAGAGCTATACTTCTCAATTGCCCACAAAAGCACCTGTTGGCAAGAGTTATTCTCCATTTGATCTCGAGGTTGACGTCGTTTTTGCTGTTTATGCTAAATCCCACACAGACGAAGTCCCTCACAATGTCGAATTTGTGGGTGTCAAAATCAACTTTTTGTCCAAGACACACGGACTCTTCTTTGCTTGTTAAAACAAGGAACTAGTCTTGTCCTCGTTGACCGCTAGACCCATTCGACGCGACACTTTCTCCAATCTGGAGAATACTGCGATGACTACTCGTGTGCTCCTGCCAATGATATCAATATCGTCAACATATGCGAGTAGCATGACACTTTTGTTGAAGATAGTGCCGCTCTGTCGGAGTTCGGCAGGTCGAACTATTTTCTCCATCAATAAGTTAAAAAAGTCGCACGATAGGGAGTCACCCTGTCTGAAACCTCGTTCGGTATGAAATGGCTCGAAGAGGTATTTTCCTATTATCACTGAGAACGTTGATCAAGGTTGATTAGGGTCGGCCTGCAAAGCCTTATAAGTTTCACAGGTATACCGAACTCAGACATTGCGGCGTACAATTGTTCCCTTATCGAAGTGTCGAAAGCGGCTTTATAGTCGACTAATAGGTGGTAGGTGTCGATCTGTTTTTCTAGTGTCGCTTCCTGGATTAGGCACAATGTGAAAATCTGGTATATGGTGAACTTTCCAGGTCTGAAGCCGCAATGATAAGGTCCAATCAGTCTGTTGACGTTGGGCTTTAGTCTTTTACATAATAAGCTTGCTGGAACCTTGTATGCGATATTAGGTAGGCTTATTAGGTAGGTAGGCTCCCCTTTCTTAAGGATTGGGCCGAGTACACTGAGGTTCCAGTCACTTGGCATTCTTTAATGCGACCATATTCTGCTTACGAGCTCGTGCAAGCTCTCTATTAGGTCGTCGCCTCCGGTCTCAAACAACTCAGCTGGCTGGCCATCAGCACCTGTTCTGACCTCGTCATGAACGGGTGTCGAAATCTCAAAGTCGTCATCAATTACTGGGGTTTCCGGGATTACTTCTCTCTCGGTGGATTTGCTGTTATCATCATCACCGGTCAGCAGTTTAGAGAAGTGATCCCTCCTCCATATCTTAAGTGTGCTCTGGATATCTGTCACTACATTGCCGTTCTGATCTTTACAAGAAGAGGCTCCGGATTTTGAACCCCCGGCTAGGCATCTTATTTTCTGAGCAAATGAATTGAATGAGCAAAATGAATTTAAATTTTCGAGAGGCAACGGCTGTTTCGTCCAGGGCTCTCGATATCATACGAGTATATCGAACGCTCGGTATAACGGTGTACGGACCGTTAATATTCGTCTGACCGTTTGTCCGTCCTTTTGAAGAACACACAAAAAATTCCTGTGGTATTATTAACAAATGAAAATTTGTTAATGTCTCATTGTTGCATTAAACAACGATTTTTTAACTTTTTGTTCTTCTCACAAACATTTTGTTATCGGTACTAGTCATTTTACAGTACTTGTTATATTTACCAATACTTGCATGTCTTACAAATTTTCATTTGTGTATTTAAGCAAAAAGAACTTTTTATACTTGTTAATAAAACAAAATCATTATTATTTAGCATTTTGTTAAAATTACAATGGTTTTTGTAAAAATCAAAAATGCTGGTATACGAACAAAACTAATTTGTTGCCCGAACAGACTAATTGTTTATTTTGAGAAAAAAAATAACGCATCATGTCGCTTCGATTCATTCCATTATGCCCGATAATGTATCTTCTGTGAGTCTCACTGCAAGAATAATAGAATAACAAGATTACGCATTGCGCATGTACACCCTATAATGCTGACGTCAAAAAGTTCCGAATGTCAGGTAACGGAAATTCAAATTTTAAATTTAGACATTTCAAAAATTACAAAACAATTATTTTACTGTTGTTTTGATTGTTGTTTTTGTGTTGAAAATTTTAATAAATTGTTTAATAATGAGATGCCCTGTCTTTAACTGCACTAACACCAACTACAACGCGACTAGTTGGCTAACGTCTCGCAAAACATTGATGGGCAGCCCAAAAACATCGATGGGCATCAGGCCTGCGGTAGTTTCCTGAGTGGTTGCATCAACTATCGTTCATCAAAACATTTCGGCACGAAAATATATTTTCGTTATCCTGAGGGATCGGAACGACTCAAAAACTGTTATTTTATGATGTTTTTAGCGTATTTCGAAGTAGATTTCTTATTTTTTTCTTTGTGGTGGCCGATTACCTCCAGTTTTTCCATATTTAACTCAATTATTTATAAAATGATAACACATTTGTTGTTTTCTTTGCAACAACAATCTGACACAATAAAAAAATAACAATTGTCAAAAAACTTCTACGTACATGCGCAGAAGATTCAAGTTTTGAGCAACGTTCTGCGCAATCTTTGTTTCTATTATTCTTGGTCTCACTGTATCTCCTAGTGTTGCATTTGTTTAAATTTTCATATAAAAATAGCAGTTTTTTAAAAAACTGCAACCCTAGGAGATACACTGAGACTCACAGAAGATACAATATCAATTGGGCATTATGTTCTGCTGTGTTTGCGTTTGCACTGCATTATGGAAATGTAGTGCAGTTTCAGAGTATTATAATATCAAAAATACACTTTAAATAATTTGTATGGAATACTGAAGGAGTCTCAAGAGCCATTTTCTGATTTTCGCCAAAATATAATATTTTGAAGAAAATTGTTTAATTTGCCTGCAAATATTTTTGTGAGCGATTAATTGAATTGAATCGATCGGCCTATGGAGGAGTATCGGATCTTTGGCCAGCTCCCACTTACAATTCTCGCGCAAAAGGGACGGACGGCTATAGATTTACTGGACACTGCTGCAGGAGATTCCTAGGATCGCGAAAAATATGGCCAGAGCGAAATCTCATAAAAAGTTTGCTGAGCAGCAGTGTTGGTTGGCTGGGCTGTTTGCCTCGGCTAGAACCAGCTCCAGCGCATGCTGAAAATGTGGAAGCGAGCGACACGACGATGAGATTAAAATCAAAGTGGCACGGCACTGTGTAATAAGAAGCCTTCAAGACATGACTTTACAATTTTCTATCACAGGATCTTGCAAGATGAGGGTCTTTGTCTACATGCGACTTTATAATAAGAAGGGAAATTGACACACAATTTTTTTTCCTTATTATAAAGGCACAGGACGTACTAAAAAATATATTTTTCAAATAAAATAAATTTGTTTATAGTAAAAAATCAATTTGTTTATATAACAAAACAAATTTTTTTATAGAAGAAAATAAATTTGTTCGTCGAACATCATAAATTTGTATATCATACAAATTTACTTTGTTAATGAGACAAAAGTAATTTTTTAAATGCACAAGACAATTTGTTAATATAACAATGGAAAATAGGAATTGTAAACATAACAAATATTTCTTGTTGACCGTATATTAACAAATATTTTGTAAATTTGGACCATATTTTTATAATAACACCATTTTTTGAATTTTTGTGTGTACCGGGGTAGTTCGAACAGTTAATACCCGTGTATTACGGCCACCCGGATAATCCATAGCCCTGGTTTCATCACAACACTATTTTTTCCAATTTTTTCAATAAATTCTAGAAATATATTAAATAAATTAAAAATATGAAAGTTTTATAATACTATTGTTTTTCTATTAACAAGATATCTCTTTAGACGTGAATTGTTATATTAAATACATTTTTTTTAATAGTACAATTTTTGGTGTAGCTGTCTCAATAAAAATGGCAGCTAAACCTTATCTTAAAAATTTCATTCTTCTTAGATCAATATCAACACTACACACAAAAAATTCTTGTAGTATTACTAACAAATGACATGTTTTTGTTTTATAAACACCGATTTTTGTTCTTCTCACAAACATTTTGTTATCCGTACCAGTCATTTTCCAGTACCAAATATTTACAAATACTTGTATGTCTTACAAAATTTCATTTGTGTATTTAACCAAAAAGAACTTTATATACTTGTTAATAAAACCAAATCATTATTATTTAGCATAATGCTCTGTTATACGAACAAAACTAATTTGTTGCCTGAACGGACTATTCGTTTATTTTAGGAAAAAAAAATAGGGCGTCACGACGCTTCGACTCATTTCATTATGTTCTGCTGTGTTAGCGTTTGCACTGCATTATTATAATGTGGTGCAGTTTCAGAGTATTATAATATAAAAAATGCACTTTAAATAGTTTGTATAGAATACTTAAGGATTCTCAAGAGCCATTTGCAGATTTTAGCCACTTGTTCTGGAGGAAAATGTGATTAAAATCAAAGTGGCACGGACTTTGTAATAAGAAGCCTTCAAGACACGACTTTAAAATTTTCCATCACAGGGATCTTGCAAGATGAGGGTCATTGTCGACATGTGACTTTATAATAAGAAGGTAAATTGACACACAATTTTTTCACCTAATTATAAAGGCACAAAACGTACTAAAAAATATTTTTTTCAAACAAAATAAATTTGTTTATAGTACAAAATAAATTTGTTTATAAAACAAAATAAATTTGTTCGTCGAACAACATAAATTTGTTCATCTAACAAAATAAATTTGAATATCATACAAATTTACTTTGTTAATAGGACAAAAGTACTTTATTAAATGAACAAGACCATTTGACAATGAAAAATGGGAATCTATATTAATAAAACAAAACGTGTTTTTTTCTCTTGCACTAACCGGCCGCACTTCTGAACAGATTTTAATGATACTGGTATCAAACGATTCGTATTAATCTATTATATTGCGTGCTATAATTAGTTTTTATAATTTTAGAACAAAAAACACCAGAAAAACGTAAAAACTAAATTACAACAACCATATGAAAATGAGTACTGCAGTAGCCTGCGCTCACTGTGGTTAGTGCAGTGCATCACACTCTCTCATAAAGTATTGCACACAAAAGAACAACAACAACTCTGTCGTATGATTTTTTGCTGTTTTTCTTTGTTTTACACAGCAAACAGAGAGAGTTGCAAAAAAACAGAAGTCTCCACGAATAAGGAGTTTTAATTATTGGGTTAAGAAAATATAATTTTTAATGTATTTAAATGAAATTAATAAAGCAGCATATTTCCAAAACGTGATATATAGCCAACAATTAAATTAATAAAAAACAACATTTAGTAACATTAGTAATTGAATTTTAAAATATATTAAGTGTTTTTTTACAGATTTTAAAAATACACGCATAGAAATAAATTGTTAGATCCGACAATAAAATAACAATAGGCATGTTCAAAATAGATCCCATTATGGAAATTGTGAAATTATTGTCGGAAATAACAATAAAATTATTAAATGTTAAATGAATATTGTATTGTCAATTTTTACAATTAGTGTTGCCATTATTAAAAAACAATGCCATTATCATTTTTATAATAAAAATGTGAATTTCAAAATTTATATTGTCATTTTTAACACAATGCCTTACAAAGCAATTTCTAAAGAAAAGTAAAGAAAACCCAATGTACATTTTATACGATTTGTTTAATACATATTTTTATACAATTACTATAAATTTTAAATTAAATTTTAGATTACATTGTAATTAATACAGCTTATACATAATAAAGCTTGTACAGAATCAATATTCGATGGTGTTCCGGGTAGATTAATATAGAAATAATGCCCATAAATCGAAATACACATTAGTATTTTATAGTTGACGTCGACAATGTTGCAGAATGAAACTCGCTGAGACTATCCTCCAGCGACATGTTTATGGTACAGATTCCTAAACGAAATTTAGTAAAATGAATCTCATAATTAATGAACATTCAACACCTACCAATATTTGCCTGTGTTGTAAGTCAACATAGTGTGTTTTGGTAAGTCACTATACGTTGATATTATAAACGTATCGTGACCTACTTACGCGATGACTACTTCATGCAGTTATCGTTACGTTGCAGTAAAGTGCAACGTAGGACATATGTGTCATAGTCCAGCAAGCCAATGAACTAGCAATATTATGAGCGAAGCTGGGTCAAACCAGCAGCAGCATGATTGGCTAAGGGCTTTTTCCCTTACGGAAGCAAATAGTGAGTGGAATTTGCGCACGGCACTCTGCCGGAACATGTAGATTTGAAACATGCCTTCTTACAATAGTTAAGTTAAATTTTAAGTGAGTTGTGTAATAGAATGTAGAGGTGTAACAAGCCAAAAATATTGAGCTAAAAAGTGTTGAAATAAAGTCTAAGTTTAAATTAAAAGAATTCAAATATATATTATTTATTGGGAAATAATTAAAGTACTAAAGTAGGAGTAAGTATAATTCAACGTTGGAGATATTAACATTTTGGCGCAGCCGGTTACCAAAAACCAGAAAGAAGAAAAGAAGGAAGGAAGAGACATTTTTTTTTTGTTTAAGTAAAGGAAGTTACAAAGGAATTTTAAGTGAGTATTTCTGAAAATTATAGAAGTTGTAGTAGAAATAGACCGAATTTAGAACATTTTTTTTGTCACACAAAATAATATTCATTTGTCATAATTCATTTTATTGAATAAATTTAAATTTAAATAAAAATTAAATAAAATTTGAAATACTCGGAACATTCATAATAATATTTTAATGGTAAATTTAAATAAAAATAAAATAAAATTTACATTCAGTTAAAAATAAAGTAAAATTTAAAATAGTTAGAACATTCAAAAATAAACACTTTAATTGAAAATTTATTTTTTTGTACAATAAAATTTAAAATATTAAGAACATTCAATTAAAAATAAAGAAAAATTTAAAATAATTAGAACATTTAAAATAACATTGGAAATTTGTAGAATATTTTTAATATTTCTCTCATGGTCAAATTCATTTAAAATTTAACATTTTAATGAACGAATTTGGAATTATAGAATTAAAATTTTTTTAACATTGGGAAACCAGGTGAACTGAGGAGAGTTCTAGGGATTAAATAAAAAAAAATTTTTTTTTTGAACATTATATGGCGGAATTGGAACAGTCACAGTTAGCTTATAGGAATATATTAGGGCAATTGGACAGGTTTACGGAGAAATTGTGGGCTCAAATCAGCCTCGAAGTAAATAACAAAGAACATTTACAATTAATAAAAAATAAAGTAAATAGTACAAAGGTCTTTTCCGAAGTAGAAAGAGTAGATGTCGTGTTCGAAGAACTAATATATTTCTTGGAACACAAGAGTGAAAATAAAATAAAGGAGATAGAAAACTGGAAAGGCGAGTTTGCAGCGTTAACGAAAAAAATAAACGATAAATTAGCAGAAAAACAGGAGTTGTTAGATCACGCCTGCGGTTTAGAGTCGGAAAACGAGAAATTAAGAGCTTTGTTAAAAGAAAAAGATATTTCTGATGACTCAGTAGCTAGAGTACTGCATCAACAACCTAGATTAGAATTTGAATCAGTCGAAGAGGCAACTAACAAAGTAAGAGAATTAGACTCAAAGATCAGATTTTTAGAAGCGGAGGTAAAATTAGCACAAGAAACTTCGTTATACCATAAAGAAGCTTTAAGAATAGAAGAAAATTTAGAAAACATAACAACAGATAGAACAAGAATTGAAATGCCTACAGGCGATATTTCGAAATGCGTACGAAATCTGGTCCCGGTGTTCACCGTACCTAAAAACGGAGCTTCTTAGATTTATAGACGGTTGTAAGGCAGCGATCCTTAATATAAGTGAAGAAAATCAAGAAGAATTCATGATATGCGTTAAACTGCGTCTTGATGGAGATGCATATGAATTAGTGAGGACTAAGAAAATCGATGAATTAGAATCATTATTTGAATTGCTTAAAAACACATATTTAAAGGTAGCTATATTAGATTTCGTACAATACAACATAAGACAAGCATATCAAGGTGGAGGGGAAAGTTTGAGGGCATTTGCAAGACGATTAGAAGTATTGCAGTCAAGCGCAAACGACATAGCCGATACAATGTACAAAAAGAAGAACCTGCCAACGGACGTTTTTAACACAGAGCTAGTAAATTCAGTGCTCACAGCATTTAAAGTAGGAGTGAGTGACCCGACTGTAAAGATACTACTGTTGAGTAGCAGGGCGGATAATTTAAATGATTTATTAGATGAAGCATTAAGGGCAGAGGCTACAATACAGAGGGGGCCGAAACTACCGAAGGAACTGTATAGTTTGGAAAAAATACCGAATGGAACTTCGTATAGTAAAAATAATCAAGAAAATGATATTAGAATATTAAGACAAGATAGGAGTAAAAATCAAAAAAATAATGGGTATACAGGGGGTGCCATGAAAAAAGGGCCAGTCTGTTCTTTTTGCACTAGACCAGGACACACAAGGGATGACTGTTATATCCGCAAAAATACACCATTTTGCAGAGAATGCGAGAAGTACGGACATGAATCGAGTTGGCGATGCGGATTAAATAGATTGGAAGGGTGCCAGGAGCAACAACAAAATCAGCAATACAAAGGACTTCAAAATAACGGTTACCAACAGCCGCACCAACAAAATCAGCAATACAAAGAACTTCTAAATAACGGTTACCCACAGCCGCAAAATCGTAATCAACAATACCAAGGCTTTCCGGACAACGAATATCAAAGTCAACAGAAACCAAATCAGCCATATCAAGGGGGTAGTGGAGGTTTTCCCAATCATGGAAATAACAGTAATAATAATAATACTAATAATAATACTAATTATGGTAATGAAAATAATGGAAATAATAATCCTTTTAGAAATAACCACAGTAACAACGATAAGTCTAATAGGCCTTACAGAAGTAATAGAGCATGTTATGGGTGCGGTCAAGTTGGCCATATGATAGCGGATTGCCACGCTAAGCAAAATTTTGGACCAAACGGTAGTAACAATCACAATAAGGGAAACTACCAGGGGCCCAGTCAAGGCCAGTAAGCTGGGGTCCCGTTAACATTAGTAAAGTTAGGTCAAAGGTAGAAAAAGTGGATCATACGCAAAGGGAGCCTGTGATCACATTTGCTACCAAAGTTGCGAATAACAGCCAAAAAACCGTGAGCGAAAATATTGTTCATCAAACGTCGGGAGTGACCGTTGATACATATGTTGAGCCACCGTGTTTGGTCTGTAAGGAGAAGGTGAAGGGAGAAAAAATGGGCGAAAATATTGTTCATCAAACATCGGGACTGACAGTTGATACATATGTTGAGCCACCTTGTTTGGTTTGTAATACAGTAGCAGGTATAATAATTCATTTCATACATTTTATAAGTATTGTGTCGATTACATTAGGGAACAAAATAAAAAAACTAGCAGGATATGAAAAATATAAGGGAACATTTGGAGAGGAAGTAGTAAAAGTAGGGTATAGAGTAAACAATTTATTATCAAGAATATCAAAAAGTTTTGAGAATTTCGTGGTAGAATATAGTAAGAAGATTAGATGCAATATGTGTGGGTTTAGTAAAAGAGGGAACCGTATAATATGCAGTAGGCAGGGTGATTGTTTCAAACTACCTAATGTAAGTGATGTTTTCATCGAAGTACCTTGTGAGGCTGCTAAAAATGGAAAACTCATATTACTGGTAGATTCGGGAGCAGATGCTAGTATAGTAAAGGAGGGGGCGATGACAAGATTTCCAGGTTTTGATAAAAATACTCAGAAGGACTTTAGTGGTGCCTTTGGGGGATGCGTAAGGACATTAGGGACAATAAACATTCAGCACAGTAGTATAGAGTGGTTCTGTTTAAAGATGCATGTAGTGGCAATTGAGCAAGGAATACCCGCTGATGGTATAATAGGACGGGATAATATATGGAATAGGTCCATAATAAATGCTATAGATAAGAGTTTAATATTTTATGATAAAGATAAAAACAATACTATACAATTACCTATGAGGACACGGACAGATATGGAAAATATTTTTTTAAATCAGGAATTAAAAATAGAACCTAGAACCGCAAAGATAGTATCATTACGTTTAAAAACAAAAATTCCGATCGTATTAATACATAAACAAGAAATTTGTCCAGGAGTATATTTGGGCGAAAGCATATCGAATGTCAGCAAAAATAGAGTTTATGTCTCAGTTTTAAATGCTACAGAGAAGGAAATTATAATAGACAGTACTTTTAAACCAAAATTTTCAAAATTTAATCAGTATAAAGAATCGGATACAAATAATTCTACAATAAACAGCATAAATTCAGTAAACATTACAAACAGAATTAACAGATTATTAGAGAAAATGAAAATCGATGAGACTTTAAATAAAGACGAAATTACATCTTTACAAAATCTGTGTATTTCTTATCATGATGTTTTTCATTTAGATGGCGATGAATTAACATAAACGTCAGCGCTTAAACATGAAATAGTTACACAGTGGAACCAACCGCCAATTAATCAGAAACAATATAAGCTACCCCATACACATAGGGAAGAAATTAATAGACAGGTAGGAAAAATGTTAGATGACGGCATTATATCGCCGAGTATCTCACCTTGGAATTCACCATTATTGCTGGTACCAAAAAAGAGCGGTAAGGAAGGTAGCAAGAAATGGAGATTAGTAATAGATTTTCGTAAACTAAATGACGTGACAATAAAACAAGTATTTCCGATTCCCCGGATAGACGAGATATTAGATCAGTTAGGACATAGTAGATATTTTTCAATTTTAGACTTAGCAAGCGGTTATCATCAGGTTTTAGTAGAAGAAAGAGATAAAGAAAAAACGGCTTTTAGTACAGGACTGGGTCATTTCGAATTTAACAGAATGCCATTTGGCTTAACAGGTGCACCAGCTACCTTCCAAAGAATAATGAACCACATATTAACAGGTTTACAGGGTATTGATTGCTTTGTTTATCTTGATGATATAGTGGTGTACGGAAAGAATTTAGCTGAACATGAGCTTAGGTTGAGTAGAGTATTGCAGAAATTAAGGGAACACAATCTAAAATTAAATACAGAAAAATGTCAGTTTTTGCGCCGCGAAGTTGTCTATTTAGGACATAAATGTTCGGAACTAGGTGCTCTGACCCCTCAAAGGTTGAATGCGTGAAAAATATTCCGGTACCAAGAAATAAAAAAGAAGTACAAGCGTTTTTGGGATTAATTAATTATTACAGAAAATTTATAAGCAATATGGCAAAATTATCATTACCAATTAATAAATTACTTAGAAAAGATGTTAAATTCACTTGGACAGACAATTGTCAAAGTTCATTTATTAAATTAAAAGAATCAATAATATCACCACCCATTCTCGCATATCCAAATTTTACAAAACCTTTTTTACTTACAACGGATGCAAGTAACGAAGCAATATGCGCGGTACTATCGCAAGGCAAAGTAGGGAGAGATCGACCAATAGCATTTGCTAGTAGAGCATTAAATGGAGCAGAAAAAAATTACTCCACCATTGAAAGAGAATTTTTAGCTATAGTCTGGGCAACGAAAAATTTTAGAGCTTATCTTCTAGGCCGGCATTTTCAAATTTATACAGATCATCAACCATTACGTAGCACAGCAAATCTCAAAGATCAGACATCAAGGTTAGCACGTTTCAGGCATGAGTTATCAGAATATGATTTTGAAATATTTTACAAACCAGAATTTGAACGCAGATGCATTAAGTAGAATTCCACATCCAGAACCCTTTATTACTGCGGTCCAAACGCGGTCTAAGACCACAGAGAACAAATTAAATAATCAAATTTCAAAAATAAAACAACAAGTGAGCACGCCGGTACTGGATGAAATAACAATAGACACAAATAAAACTCAAGTCAACTTTTAACTGACCTAGAGGAAATTAAAACTGTTATAAAAGACTTTCATGACTCAGCATTAGGAGGTCACCAGGGCGCAGTGAAAACATATTTTAGAATCAGAAAACAATTTAAGTGGAAAGGTATGCAGAAACAAATAAAAGATTACGTTAAGAATTGTCAAAAATGCCAAGTAAATAAAAGTTCTAGGCTTACTAAAATGCCAATGGTTTTAACTGATACGCCTGTACGACCATTCGATAAAGTATACATGGATCTTGTAGGTATTTTACCGGAAACTATATCTGGAAATAAATATATATTAACTTTTCAAGATGATTTTTCAAAATACATGTGCTGCGTTGCCATACCTGATGCGGAGGCAAATACAGTAGCAAAAGCATTTTACGACGAAATCATTACACGTCATAATATACCGAAGGTATTAGTAACGGACAATGGTTCCAATTTTGTCTCAAAACTGTTTTCAGATACTTGTAAATTGTTAGGAATTAAAAAATTACATATTACACCATATCATCCACAAGCTAATGGGTCTTTGGAAAGAAGCCATCGACCATTAGCAGAATATTTAAGAAGTTTTGCAAATGAAGATGGGTCGAACTGGGACCAATGGTTAAATTCAGCAATGCATGTGCACAATAACACAGTACATATGTCCACGGGGCAAACACCTTTCCGTACTTTATACGGGTACGAATTTGAGATGCCAACAAATCTTAAGCGAAAATGTTCACCAGTATATAATACCGACGATTACAACAAGTTATTAAAATACCAAATTCAACGCACACACGAAATCGTGAGAGAGAATCAAGAAAAAGCAAAAGAAAAATCTAAACAAATCTATGATAGCACATTACACCCAAAAATATTTAGCGTAGGTGATAAAATATTGTTAAAAAATCAGAACAGAAAGAATAAATTTTCACCCATTTGGGTAGGACCGTACGAAGTAATTTCGATAGTAAGTCCTGTAACGACGATGATTTCTATCAAAGGAAAAGGGAAAAAATTCCATAACAATTTATTAAAAGCATATACTTTTGAAGCAAATATAACAAAATAAATAACGTAACAAACAGTTCGTAAATATCATAACACATAATTTAGATAATGTTAAAAGCATAATATTGCAAATAAGGGTGAAGAGCAAAAAAAAAAAAAATAAAAAAAAACAAGAAAAAAAAGGGGGGGCAATGTACGCGTAAATAAGAGTTTTAGGGATTAAATAAAATAAATATATAGGGATTTAATATTAATAAAATAAATTAGTGCATAAGGAAATAATTATGTATAAAAAGTTTGAGTAAAGAAAATAGATAAGGGAGTAAGGTAATTTAACTTAAAATTAAATAAAATAATAATAATAAAATAAAACTAATTAACTAAAATAAAAGTTGAATTGTCACTACAATTAATATAGGTCAGTCAAAGGCATTGACTCATACGATAGGAACCACTGCTCGCTGTTAATGCACTACAAATGAAATGAGATATGTTAATGCATTAAATAAAATATTAAAATCATAATAAATGGCTAGATGGCGCGAGACGGCGTGGAATAAAGGGAAGGTGCAAAGTAGCTAGAATTGGTTTAAAAAAAAAAATATATATATATATATGCATATATATTAAAGAATAATTGCTTACCAAAGTTGTTGCGGAATAGGGGGTAAAATAAATAAAACGAAAAATAATAATTAAAGATAATGAAACAATATAGAATTATATGGGATTTAAAAATTTAAAAAAAAATTAAAAAAAATAATGTGTAATGAAATCGTGAAATCAATGAAATAATATAGGGATAAATAACCTAAAGTGAAATGTAGAATAAATAAATAGGATAAAAGCTTTTAATAGGAAGAAATAAAAATGATCTCAAGAAACAATGGCATAGGCAGATTGGATAGTTAAATACAATTATATATAAACAAAAAGTAAAAGCAAATAAATCACGGTCGACCAAAAAGAACAAAAAAAATATAATATACATATATATTTGCATAATTAAGTAAAATAAAACGCGTTACTAAATGCAGAATTTGCAATTTTCTGTTGTCATTTTGCAATTTTTCTGTTTTTATTTTTTTTAACAAGCGAGAAATACAAGCAAGAAATACAAATAAAAAATAAGAACAAAAATCGACCATGAAAATTATATACATTTTTATATCAAGCGATTGGTGTTAAAACAAAAGAAAAAGTAGAAATCGGCGATGAAAATAACCAGTTTGTTTTCCAAATAATAACAACGGATAGATGTAATTTTTTTTTTTTTTATGTGGGTATTTTATTTCTTTTAATCTTGGTTTTAATATAATTTTTCACATCATTTTTACATCATTTTCAAATAAATTTCACATATTTTTGGGGGTGAAGTCACCCAAGTACATGACCACCCGCGGGACGAACAGCGTCCCGATCAGCGGGCCGGCTTCCTTCTCTAAACGCACGATTTCGCGGCAAATTATGAGAAATACTTCAAATGTTGGATCATCCTTGTAATATTCGATGAGGCGATGCAGGCGTGTATCAACGCCTTCATTCCACCAATTCGCCCTGAGCGTTGTCAAATATGCCTCGAAATATTTTAGTTGGTTGCTGTTCCAGATGAGCATAACCTGGCGTTCGCTCATCCTACCTCGAACATACTCGTTGTTGTCGTCACTGAAGTCAATATCAATCAGCACCATTGCTGGATTCTCTAAGGGAGGTGGAAGAACTACAGATGACATTAAACAACACCATACAACAACAGCAGAAAATAAATAGAGATATAGATAACAAGCTCAACAAAGTACAGTTTATGTTACATTTGTTGGAAATACAGTCAACCATAAATGCTAATTTAATGGAGATTCAGGGACAACAATCAATAGAAATGGCAATAATTGACGATCTCTACAAGGGGGATCAGCATCCTACGATAATAGACCGAAAGGAACTAGACGCAATGTTGGCCCGTCTCAAATTAAGGGGCAAAGCGAATTGGTTTATTCAACAGACTTTTGATATGCATCATTTGTCAAAGGTACGAGTTTTTCCGGACGGGGATAGTCTGATGTTCATAATTAAGACACCACTGCCGGATGATGTGTTATTTGCGTTGTACAGGATTTATCCGATCCCCATTAACATCAATGAGGAATGGGACTCGCTGGTTAAGACAAAGTATGACTACATAGCTGAGGCGGAAGATCGGAGTAGATTCATAGGATTAACGCACGAGGATCATTTAAGATGTGTTACGGTGAACCAAGAGATGGACAAGGAGATAACGCTATGTAGACGTCCGGGAACGATTATGACGAGCAGCAATGTACTTTGTGAGGTTACGTTAATGCAACAAAGGACAGATATAGTGAATACCTGTGAACATGTAGCTATTAGAAAGAGTTCAGGGTTGGTAGTGAAACTATGGGCTTCAAACTCCTGGTTGTTCAGGTTTGACACGCCAGCGGTTTTCGAAGCGATTTGCGGAACAAACACGGCTACACTGACGCTAGCAGGGATGGGGTGGATGTCAGTGAATGAGGCCTGCGACTTGCACAACAGAGAATTAATATTGCCTTATGAATCTGCACCAAGAATGTTCAGGAATGTAACCTATAAAAAAGAGGAGCACACCTTGTATATCGAAAATATAAAGGGGGAATGGGGAGCGTTACGCACAGAAAATGCATCAGTCACACTTTTGCCAATACAGACGTCGGACCACAGCAAATTACGGTCAGCACTAAGAGATGGCCAGCGCAGTTTTGAAGATCTGAAAGCGGAAATGAGTCAGAAGCAGGAGCGGCTAGAATGGCTAAAGCATCAGCACGAGATGAAGACTATGGGAGCATCGTACGGCGTGGTAGTGTTGGTGTTAATCTTCGTGATATTAGCGTATTTTTGGTACCTTCGAGTAGAGTCATCGAGAAAGCTAAAATTAACAGAGTCACTGAAGGATAGGGAGACAGTAGCAACAGTAAATGCCATCAGTAGCGTAAAAATTGAGGAGAACGAGTTAGCGGAGCGTATTGCATTTCGGCCAACCACAAGTAAACGAGCTGAAGTTGTTAAACAGAAACATGAGGACGAAGAGCAGAGTCGAAAGCCAACCATAACGACATTGGGACCAGCTTATGGAATGATTTAGGGGTATGAGTATGAGGGATTCAAGAAGAAAATTCAATATATATTATAAATTAGAATTATTAATATGAGGGATTGAAAAACAAAAGAGGGATTGAAAAACAAAAAAAAAAAAAATATAAGTATATATAAGAATAAAAAGGTGAAAAAAAAAAAAAAAATAATTAAGTATTTTAGTTAAAATATCGTCGAATATGCCTAAGTTCAAGTAAACACTTCATTGCACAAAATAAAGCATAATTGCTCGCACATATAAATAAGAATAACAACAGAATAACACAAAACAAAGCAATTACAAAGCGGTAACCTGAGAAGCTACTGTTTTGCCAACTGCAATGTTCTGTGCATTATAAACAATGTTCGGTGGTGGGGTCATTTTAAAATAGAATATGATAAATTGTAATATTTTTACCATATATTTTTTTTTTAAGACAATATTCAGATATATTGATAGGACTTGTTAAGTAAACTGATAAGAGTATAATTTTTAGGCAATATCAATTATGTAAAAGAAAAAACTATTATTCATTTTAATAATAATTTTTTCTTAAAATAAGGGTGGAGGTATGTTGTAAGTCAACATAGTGTGTTTTGGTAAGTCACTATACGTTGATATTATAAACGTATCGTGACCTACTTAAGCGATGACTACTTCATGCAGTTATCGTTACGTTGCAGTAAAGTGCAACGTAGGACATATGTGTCATAGTCCAGCAAGCCAATGAACTAGCAATAGTATGAGCGAAGCTGGGTCAAACCAGCAGCAGCATGATTGGCTAAGGGCTTTTTCCCTTACGGAAGCAAATAGTGAGTGGAATTTGCGCACGGCACTCTGCCGGAACATGTAGATTTTAAACATGCCTTCTTTCAATAGTTAAGTTAAATTTTAAGTGAGTTGTGTAATAGAATTTAGAGGTGTAACAAGCCAAAAATATTGAGCTAAAAAGTGTTGAAATAAAGTCTAAGTTTAAATTAAAAGAATTCAAATATATATTATTTATTGGGAAATAATTAAAGTACTAAAGTAGGAGTAAGTATAATTCAACGTTGGAGATATTAACACCTGCTCTAAGCTCTTTCATACGTGTAATAGCTCTTCTGCCGAATGTGGAAGTGTTGTAGCACGTTGGCCAACTTTCGTCGCCTTTTAAAAGATTCATCCACGCTTATCTTCGATAACTTTTAAAATGTGAATAAAAGAAAATTAAAGTTGTAAAAGAATACTCCTTATTATAAAAAGGTTTATACTAACTGCTCTGATTTCATATTTTGTTTTGGACCGCTTCAGCGCCGCGACTATTAAAATTGCAGATGACGCACATATTGTGTTCTTTTCGAAAATTAAAAATCGCATCATGGCACTCATCTCATCCAAGAAGATTGTCTAAAGCCAAAGTTGAGAACCTGGTCACGCACTAAGGCACTGCAAATGCATTCACCTCCAGTGTAGAGCAGCTTGATGGAGGCAAAAAAATAGTGATCTTCTTGCCGGGGACTTCTGAGCCATTGATGGCGAAGCGCGGCAGTTGGTTCTGCGATATAAAGCGATTGACTTTAAATGAATTATATTGTCGCTTGCCCGTCTTTTTTTTAGCTAAAATCATTTATAATGTGGTACGTTTAATATTAAACAAATTAATACAAATTAACTTACCCTATATGGCAATTTGCACGAAAATTTGGTTTTCAATAAAACTTTTTGGCAATGTCAATTAAAAATTATCAAACATTGTCAAAACAACAATATTATTTTCGATAACAATTGATTTTATTATTGTTAAAATAATACAATGTGTTCACAATAGTATTGTCAATAATAAAATTTTGAAATAACAATACGATATTGTGGTTTGTAACAATATATTTCTATGCGTGTACATAAATTATTTAATATAAATTTATAAAAAAAAATAAACATGTAGGAAAAACAGAACTGTGATTCAAATATACAAAATATAAAATTGTAATTGCAAAAATAAATGTGTAAAAATATTTAAATTTGAAAGATTTTTTGGAATTTGGAATTTTGATTTCATTGGATGGTTTTTAGAAATATATTTCATGACGAACTACATTAATGAAACTTTCCTACAGCACAAATCTATTTTGTAAATCCAAAATTTGCAAATCCAAAAATATTATGAACAATTTTGGATTTACAAATAAATATATATCTTCATATAATCTTGTTTTCCTTTATATTTAGAAACAAATTTTCAGCTAGCTGGATGGTTTTTACTACACTCTCAGAAATACATTGTTACTTTTTAACAATATGGGATTGTCATTGGCTGCATTCAGCGACCTCAACAGCTGCGAAACTGCTCAATTACTAATCGCTCACTTTTATTGAATGCACCGCTACCTCATCTATCAATTTACAAAATAATTTAATATTAATATTTTATTAAAGTTACATACATCTCTTTAAATGATTAAAAAATATTTTTCCAATCTAAATTTCATTTTTGTTTATAATTATTTGACTTAAAATGTCATCGAATGTCATCGATAACAATTGTTATTAATTGCCTTTAATGGCAGCGCAAATGTAGCGCAAAAATTTAATACTGGAAAAAAAGGCGACCACTCACTAAACATGTTGAGAGTAGCATGTCATTCAAGCGAAAATTACTCAACAGCTCCACAACTTCTGCGGTCGCTGAATGCAGCCATTTATAAATAATTGAATCACATGGCAGTACTACTTTGAATACAAAAAATAAAATGTCATTTCATTTGTAATTATTTTAATTTCAAATTCTTTAAGGAAGTCGTTCAATCGTTCCCGAATATAAGTAAGTTGTTTGTAATTTTAATTACAAACAATATACCAACCGGGGCGGTTGGTATATTGTTTTAAAGCGCTAAAAGTAGCACTTATTTCATATTTAAAACTGATTTGAAAAATTTACTAGACCTTAAAGACAATTATGATTATATTTTCAAGCGCTGAACCTGTGGCATATTGGGAAAGGTACTCGTTAAAATGATCTGCAATTATCAGTTAGCTAAATGGTTAGTTACCAGATATATTTTTTTCCTGGGATGGCATACAGGGTAGTTTCAAGTTTATATGAAAAAAAAAAACATCGGAGCTTACAGGTACTCAATTAATAAGCAGCGCTAATTGGTTTCTCAAAGCATCGTTTTGGTGGTTAGTAATTTTGCATTGGTGTGTAATTTTTTCTCCTTATATATTCAAGTTATTGTTTATATGTGATTTCAGTAAATGTTGTTTAATGGTTTATTTACAATAGTTCTGAGTTATTTATATATATATCAACATGCGTCGAAGAAGTGAAAGAAAAAAGTCTATTGATATCAGTTCGCCAGCTCCTACATCACGTAGGACCAGTCGCAGGAAAAAATCAACATCTATATCCGAGGACATACCTAGCAATGTTGAAATTCCTGAAAATATAATTGAACAAAATCAGGGAGATTTTTGTGGTAATTCAAAGAAAAATGAAATTACTAATGCACTAGATAAAGGTGTAAAAAATGATAACGATTTTAAAAATGTATCTGGTTTATTAACCAAAGATAAAAAATGTACTGCTGTAATAGACACCATTAAAGAAGAAGAATCCATCACTTACGATTTGGATATTATTAAATTTTCAAAAGAAACATCAAATGAAGGATCATCCAATTCATTAGATTTGCAACCAGCTGAACTCGGTGAAATGGTGGATCAAACATATATAAAACTGTCTTTAGATAAATTAGTAGCTATGGAGGATAAACTTAACGATTATAAAACAGAAGGAAATGATTTAAATAACAAAAATTGTGTCATGGAAATGGAATGCAATGAATATATGAATGCATCGTCTGATGAAAAATTAGAATCTGAAGAAAAAGGTGTTTCTGAAAAAAAAGTAATTTTAGGTAATGCTCTTCAAACATCAAAAGTTCGCAAAAGAAAGTGGATTTCAAAAAAAAATATTGATACCATTTTCCCGATACTTTCAATTTCGACCGACTCTTTAAAGAATCTTATATCAGATGTACAACCAGTCCCGTTGAGTGACATTAAACTGGATTCTTCGTCTGATGTTGAAGAGATTTTAACTGAAAAATACGGTGAAATTTTCCCGGAAGATGAAAAGTTATGTTCGTCGAAAGACAACGAGCAATTGAATAAAATGATAATTCAACGCAGAAATTCGTATAAGGAGACCATTGGAATTTTTGCTTGTATTTCTTTACGATCACCTAGTCCCTCTAAAAATGATTCTAGTACCGTATTGTATATAACTAATTTAGTGAGACCTTTTACCGTTCTGCAATTAAAAGGACTATTGGCCAGAACGGGAAAAATTATGGAAAATGGTTTTTGGATTGATCGAATAAAATCAAAGTGTTTCGTGCAGTATGAAACTGAAGAGTGGGTGTCAATTTTTTTTTTTCTTATTTACTTATATGTATATTTTCTAAATTATATTTTAGTGAAGCTGTTGAAACTCGACATGCATTACATGGAATTCGTTGGCCTACATCTAATCCAAAATGTTTGAACGTTGATTTTGGAAAAAAGGAGGCCATGCATATTGCCATGTTGTCTACGCAAGATGAACATAAAAAAGTCGGTCAAGATAATATTAAAGAAAATTGTGGTACTTTCTACAAAGATGAAGTAAAGGTATGAATGAATATTTATAAGGGAATTTTCACAGAACAGTCCACCGAGACCGAAAAATTAAAAGTTGACAAACAATTCTAACTGACTTGTACTATTCAACAAAAAACTTTAATTTTATTAAATTAAAAAGTCAAAAAGCTTATATTAGTTGCAATGTTGATCAAAATTTACTCTCATCATTTACACTAATCAGGAAATTGATTAATCAATTAATCAGGAAATTGGTTAATCGCACAGCTCTACTTTTAATAATAGGTTATGGAATCAATGATACTTTGTGTTTTAAAATCCCACGTTGGTATCTTTGGTATACGCATTCTGGAATCGAGTAAAGTTCCTTTGACCTTATTAATATACGATGAATGGCAGATATAAAAATATGTGAAGTTTAAAGGTCCATTCATATTAGACAGCACGTTGTGTTTCATGCACGTAGCGTATCATGCACGTTCATGCAAAGGCGTTCATATCAGCCTCATGCAAAAAGTATTAGGGTTGTAAAATGAAAACCTCTTATGCGTTTTTCATAAACCGGCAACTCTGTTATTTTCTGTCAAAACAAATATAAAAAATATAAGTTTGTTTAAAATTCATTCGCTTAAATAAAACTCTATCGTGTGCATAATATGACGAACACAGGCGTACTGTTGATCAATACTGGAGAAAAGTTTTTCGTTCGATTTGATATCGGTGACGAGCTTGTTCGCTGAAGCCGCTACTTCTTGGATACATCGCTATTGGCAGCATGCCCATAAGTCGCACAAACTTCGAAGCCACCTTGACATCTAAGTATTTCGTCTTGCTTTGTGTCTTTATTTCTAAATCAATTTGCACTTCTTCAAAAGATTTGCATATTTGTTGCCGCTAGGATTGTAATAGCTGGGTAGCTGAATGCAGTCTGTTCCCTGCTGTAGTCGATGGGCGCGAGAACAATGACTGTGGGAAAAAATGTATTTTTGGAAATTTCCATTCTATCATGGTCAGAAATAAAAACTAAAGAATTTAAAACATAATATATTATTTATTTTTAATCCGCAAATATTGCAATGAGACATCAAGGAAATACTGATTAAAACAAATTGTTGGTGCGACCGGGCGAACTGCGCTTGTCCCGACTTAGCACACGTCTTCAGTTTTCTTGGTGTCCAAATCGTTTCGCGCTTCTTTATCTGCTTGATTTGATACGGGAAGTTTAATGACATCCGGTTCTCTGCAGGACAATGCTGTGGGCCATTAGTGCTTTGCGAGTCAGGAAGCGCACTAAGTCCCGTACAGAAAATTGACCATTGCGGTTGATGGACCGGCAGAATTCGCGATACCGAAGTTGTGATAACGAGCAACTTTTTAATATTTGATTCAAATTTTGATGATATAAATGGACCTAAATACGTATATTATTTTTAGCAAATACACAAATTTATTTGTTTACAGAGCATTGACAGAACGTTAACAGCTGCTTTGTTATACCTGAGACAGACGTCTAGTTAAGTTATAACAATACTATAATATTCTAAATACCAGATAGGTGACAGATATAACGTCCCAATAAACATAGTTTCGATTGTATAAAATTTCGATAACGTTTCGAATTCGCAACGATATCGTTAAATTTTGATAGATTCAGTATTGAATTATTTGTCAAAAAAAAGCTGTTCAATGAAAAAATTTAATGAATTTTAAAATTGGAAGAAATTGCGCAACTGTTAGATACTTTTAAATTTTAGTAAGTATGCAATATTTTGTTGCTGGATCAATATACTAATTTTTGTTCCGAAACTAGGTAAACAATTTTAATATTGTGGATGCTATAGAATGATTGGTGCACAGCTCTATGAAAGATAATTTCAAGGCAAATTAATTTAAATAGTATCGAAATTGAATCGGCTTTTCGAATTCGTTTCGATATCGAAATTGAATAATTATTCAACTTCGTCTAGATATCGAAATTGAATCAATTTTCGAATTCGTGTCGATATCAAGAACTCATACAATATCGATATCGTTAACGATATAGCCATTTTTTTCGAGAACGCTATCATTCTCGAATCGTTAACGATAGTCGAAAACGATAACAATGTTCGTTCAAACGATATCGTTTCGAATTCGTTTCGATATTGTTTGGTATGCTGGGGTAGTATAGTTTGCGTAGTAAATCATGCTATGCAAAACAAATATTACAGCATTTTAATTTTTGTTGGGTACCACGGTTACTAGAGAGTATTTTGTTCTAGTAAGCTGTAAACAGTACTATTTTTTTAAGGTCGTAACAATTTTATATTACAGACTTCTAATAACAGTAAAACAACGTTTTATATAGGATAGGTTTCTTTTACTTGCAGATTCTCAGTGGACACTTATATTTTTTGTTAATATTGCATCTTTATTACATTGAAATTTACAAGGTCGAGGTCCTTTTATTTTTGTGCTGCCAATTAAATGCAGTTCAATAAAATTCAGTTTCTACACGCATAGAAATATATTGTTAGATCCGACATTAAAATAACAATAGGCATGTTCAAAATAGATCCCATTATATTATTGTAATTTTTTTGTCGGTTATGAAAATTGGATTGTTATTTCTGAAAAATAATTCTATCGTTGTTCTTAAAAATCTACATTGTCAAATTTAATGTAATGAACTTGTCAGTTACATTGTTAATTCTTAAATATTCTTGAACTCAAATAAGCCTCTGTATATTGCATTATATTTTATTTAACAATTATTTTCAAACATCACTTTAACACCATCAACATTTCTTGAACATTAAAAAATTTTGTTGCGGTGGACCTCCTTTTTCTTATTCCTTCACGCCCTTATAAGTTTTTCTTTCAACTTTTTGACACCTGCTTAGTCGTGGTAGATCAAGTGCGGAAAGCTCTTTCCATTCGTGCTTGAAGAGACTTTAGCCACTGCTGTTTTTCACGAAGTCTTTACATTTTTGAATACGGCCGGAAATGTTACATATTGAAATCCGCGTCATAAAACCCAGAATAAATAGTATATACCTTAAAATGTCTTTTATAGAACATATTAATTACAAAAACATATAACTTACACCATTTAATGAATTTCGTGGAACTTCGATTTGAAAACTTATAAACAATAATTTGTAAATAATAGTTTGACATTTTGTTTTAACAATCACAATACGGAGCTGCCACATAATATTTTAGTTTTTTCAAATGACAATCGCATATTGTAAAAAGTAACAATATATTTCTATGCGTGTAACTAACATTAATTTTTCAATGAAATTTTGAAAAACAATTTTAAATAGTTTTTTTATTTTTTGGAATTTATTATGACATTTCAGTACAAAGAGCTTCTTTTGAGAAAAAGTTTTCAGAATGCTTTTGAAATTTGGCTGTGTTTAAACAAAAACTACAAAAATACTATAATGTTATGAATAGAGCATACCAAATCTGTAACCTACATAGTTAGATCGATACGCTAGACATTTTTTATGAATTTCTGAATCTTGACTATTTACAATGAACAAAAAAACGTATATGGACAAAAAATGGTGATGATGAAATGGCGCCACCACTCCGTCCATGGTTCCCGTGCCGGAACTAGCTATAGTAGGTTGGATAGGTAATGATTAGGGCTTTTCAAATATGTGACATACATAGTTGGATCGATACGCTGGACATTTTTATGAATTTTTGAAACTTGACCATTTACAACGAAAAAAAATATTTATATTTAGAAAAGGTGGTGATGATGAAATGGCCACTACTCCGTCCATGTCCCCCGTTCTGGAACTGGCTATTGTAGGTTGGATAGGTAATTAATAGAGCTTTCCAAATCTGTAACTTACATAGTTGGATACGTTGGACATTTTTTTATGAATTTTTGAAAAAAATGTGCAGCGTATCGATCCAACTATGTAGGTCACATATTTAGAAAGCTCTATTCATAACCTCTCTTACCTACTATAGTCGTTTCCAGCACGGAGACCATGGACGGAGTAGTGGCTACTTCATCATCACGACTTTTTCTTCATATAAATATATATTTTCATTATAAATGGTCAATTTTCAAAAATTCATAAACAATGTCCAGTGTAACGATCCAACTAAGTAGGTCACATATTTAGAAAGCTCTATTCAATACCTCTCCTACTTACTATAGTGAGTTCCAGCACGGAGACCATGGACGGAGAAGTAGCCATTTCATCATCACAACTTTTTTTTCATATAAAAATTTTATTTCGTTATAAATGTTCAAAAATTCATAAAAAAAATGTTCAGCATATCGATCTAACTATGTAGGTCACATACTATGTAGGAAAGCCCTAATTACCTATCGAATCTACTATAGCCAGTTCCAGCACGGGGAACATGGACTTATTTGGAAAGTCCTATTTATTAATTATCCAATCTACAAAATGCCGTTCCTGAACGGATTGGAGTCATTCATGAGTACCAATTGGAAGATTATATACACTATCATAGCAACTGCTCTGTCAATGCTCTGTAAAAAAGCTTTGTGTCTGCTAAAAAAAATACCTATTTAAATTCACATACTATCAATAATTTACGACTAAAATTTCCACTTAAAAAAAACAACAATGTAAAAAAATGTGGGGTGATTAAGCCCATTCATAAATATTATAACAGTATTTTGAATACTTCTCGAGTTATTAGTTCCTGAAGAGTTATTTAAAAATGACTTGTATGGGAGGTGGTCGTGTCATTTGACCGACTAGGCTCATTTACGAACTCGCAAACCATTATTTGCTCAAACAATAAAATACAATTTCATTTCATTCTGACCAGTATTTCTTAAGTTCTCGTGTATTCGGAGAGCAAGACGGGCGATCATGGTTAAAAGGACTCGGGTAGTGTTGCTGATCAAGAATATACATACTTTTCCATTTTCCAAATCACGCCTCTCAAGGGGCGTTACAATATATGCACAAACTGAATACAAGTTCCCTGTACCTACCTCACTGTACTACCTACCTAATTAAAAGTATAAATTTTATAAATAAAAAATTTAATAATTAAATTTTTATTAAAATTCAGTTTTTCTAATCGGATTTATTACGTTTTCGGGTCGTTCCGGGCTGAAGTTACTAGCATATGGTTAAATATCTGAGGTTCGAGATCGTAGTGAGTTTTTCATTAGCCACAAAATTACAATTTTAGTCATTTTTAAATGTATATTAGAAATACACGATTTTAGCTATAATATGTGAAATTTACAATGAAACAACTTAACAAGAAGTAATTTAAATTCATTTCTAAAAAAAAGTATTAAAAAATTGTTAAAATACAAAAAAAGCAAAAAATGCACAACTTTGGAGTGATATCTTGTTGAAAATAATTAATATAAAACAATTAATTTAATGATTTTCTATATTATATTTGTAATTATTTTTATCAAATGTCAACGAATTATTGTTCAATTACACTGTGGTTAATTTCTATTTGCCCTACTCTAAATATTATTGTTGTAGATTTTTGGGCAGGATGACCAGCATTACTGGACAATGGCAACTATCATACATTACAGTGGGCAAACATTATAAAATGTAATGTAAAATATGTGGTTACCCTTCCCTAAAAGATAAAATTTATACATTTTTAATTTATAAATTTTTATAACTAATACGTAATTATAATGTTTCGCTTAATTACTTAATACATAATTCTAATGTTTCGCTTAAATACCTAATACATAATAATATTTCATTTGTTCTCTTTAAAATTCCCAGCCAACGAAAGAACTCCGAAAAGATTGTTTTCACAATCTTTTGCCTGAGCCTGAGCGCTCATGTTTCATTCAGAAAAGAGTCTTGAAATATACATTTTCTGATAAAAATGCGTCATTCAGACCTGAGCATAGTTAGAAGGCTCTTTTAGAAGTCTTGTATCGGAGCCTAAAAACAATCTAGCAGGGAGCCAAAAAATAATCAGGAAATGCTCTTGTATAAGATTCATTTTATATTGAAAAAAGATTCCGAAAAGGCTCCCAATAGAGTCGAAAAATTGCATGCGCTTGCGTTACAATAAAACAATATCAAATAGGAGCAATAAAAATGTTTTTTTTTTATATTTTAATTTCAAATAACGGCGAATATAATAGTAAAAAACAACATTAAGGTTGGAATCATCGCACCTCGCTGCACATGCGATGCTGCAACAGCGACTGGCTCTGCCTTAAAAATATTGCACTGATATTGATATGGCTGCAGAAGTCTTTGGCTACATATATCCAGATATTCATATATCCAGTATATTCAAAAATATTTCTCGATGTCAAATGTCTGCGACCGTATTTTAGCTATACATTGTTCGCACAACGTCATCTGTACTGCTTGTGTCTGCGGGATTAAATGGAATAAAGTATAAGCTTAATTTTAATTTTTTTACTGACTTACCATAATAATTATGCGCCGCAACACACGGTTTTTGTATATTTACAATTTATAATATTTTATTTTTTTTTGACAAAGTGTTTGGCATTTATTTTTGAAAGCACAAAAAATAAATTGTACTAAAACACTTGTGAAATGAAATCAAAACATTCATCTTAGATTCAAGATACGGGAGCCTGAGTGTAACTTGAACTCTGGCGTTAGCTGGGTTGTTACGAAAATTCAGTCTAGGGAAAACTGTTCTACGAGTTCGTATTGCTGGATTGTACAAAATAAAAACACTCTTATGTTTGGTTATTATAACAAATAACTTTATTAATTCACTTCAATAAACAACTTTACCAATAACAAATTCTAACAACTGCTGCATGCCCACTTTTTAACTTGACATTGTTCTCACACGAGACTCACTTGACCACTTTCCAATTACCACTGAAGTGCTGTGCCTCAGATGCGGCGCCATTATATATTGCATGCATCAGTTCGCCACGCTTCGACATGCTTCGAGAACCTTCTACTCGTTTCGTGTATGACGCATGCTATTGGCATCTCATCCGCACTTATGTGTTTCTAATGCGCTGATCTTCTATATCTTTCTAACACATTGAATCAGTGCGCTGATTTATCTTCCGCCTCTTTCTAACACATTGCTTAGTGCTCTGAATTGTCTTGCGTCTGATTTACTTTTGCACAGTGGAGCAAATTGCCTCTTTTCGTAACAATATATTATTGTGAAATTATCTATATTTGCCTTTAATGTTTACAATCGAATTTACTCCTTTACATTGGATTACTTCATACGGTTCTTTATATGGATCATTTTTTTTTCTAATTTTTTTTTCTCGAATTTTTAAATTTATCGGATTTACATTTTGATCATAATTATCTTTTCTTTTTTTTTTGCAATATTAGCCGTGTTTTTTTTGGTATCGCTATCAACTTAAATTTTTAGCTTTTTCTCTTGAAGTTTGTATTCTTTTCTTTAGTTCGTTTGCGTATTGGTCGTAATTGTAAATCGGTTCATTGTCGTTTATTGTGTCATTTGGTGCTCATATAGTGTAAAATTAGTATCAACATGCGTTGTTGTGTTATAAGAAAAAGTAAGGAGTGTGCACGAAAATTGTAACATAAAAAAATAAAAAAAATCTAGTAAGACATGAATCCAAACAGTGCTATTTTTTTGTATTATACCTCACTCTATGTAAATTCTTTACCAAAAAAATGTAATTATAATTATTTGTTTATAAGGAAGTTTTGAAACTTTTCAGGAATCCCCTCCTTCAAACCCTTTATGGTGATTTCATTCATATTTTTGGAAGCTTCAGTCCAATTAATCTTAAATTCATTTACGTCCTTCGATACACCTTTCGTCTCCTTCAGTTTCCGCTTAATTAGAATCAAACAACGTTCCACTGGCCACAGTTCTGGGCAGTTTTGCGCATTAGCCTCTCTAGGTACAATATTCATATTATTGCTTGTGTACCACTCCTTCGCTTTTTTTTCCATGGTGGAATAATTCCAAATGAGGCCAAAAGAAGTTGGATACCTAATGCTGGATTATAAGTGGTGTTATCATCTTTTGCAAGCATTCAGCAATATAATTATACGTGTTGATTGACCGAGATGTTAAATACGGCTGGCTATTACCAGCCACGCGAGAAATTTCTTTGGGATTTGGATTTTTGGTATTCTGTACATTTCTTGCATATTTTTCTGCTGATACGCTTTGTAAAAGTCGTTACTGGAAGCTGGGAAAAGTCAGCCAATACATATTTTTTCGTCAGCCATATTGCAACACTGATATTTTATTACAAAGAATGCCTGCTATTTCTTTCTTCTATTTCTTGCGTTAATGATTTTCGTGGCATTTCGATTTGGAACTTTCTGAACTTTGTGCGATTTAAGGGCAACTTCCTTTTCACTTTGCGGACAAATAATTCGAAGCAACTGCATTTTTCAGCTAGCTAGCTGAAATGAGCGATGAGGGTTGAGCGATTTTGATCGCTCAAATGAGTTTGAGCGAAAAGAGTTGTGCGATTATTGGTCGCTCAAATGAGTTTGAGGAAGAGGGTTAAGCGATTGTTGATCACTCAAATGAGAGGGTTGAGCGAGACCTGCACACAACATTTTTCGCTTAACTTAATGTGTTGAGCGATGAGTTGAGCGATTGACTTGAG
The DNA here is from genome assembly GCA_951804985.1 of Dryomyza anilis. Lineage (NCBI taxonomy): Eukaryota > Metazoa > Arthropoda > Insecta > Diptera > Dryomyzidae > Dryomyza > Dryomyza anilis. Next base: position 68,758,815 of record OX638131.1, read on the forward strand.
TCCGCTCTTTTACAAACTTTTCGGATTTTGTTGAAAAATGTCACAATGATTTTTCAGATTTCAGCTTAAGTACCCATTTTTAGCAAACACGTCCATGGAAATAACAATTATTTCTTTTGTGTTCATTTGCTATTAAAACGAAAGACGATAATATGCACATTTTTTTATCGGACTCTTCTAACAAAAGTAGAAAGTAAAATACTATGTTACAAATTTTCGTGCGTACTCCTTATTATATGATGTCCACTTATCCCATTCGTTATCGTGTTAAAAATTGAGTAAAAATTCATTTAGAACTCAAAGATTTCTTTCAATCATGCCAACAGTTTGGTGATATGGTGTTGAAAAAATTTGACTAATATTATTTTTTATCATTTAATTTATGATTTTCCAAATAATTCTTTGTTTTAGTTTTAGAACCGTTCTTCTTACTCCAAAATGTCCTGTATAAGGTGCATTGTGGAATTCTTCAATTAGTTAATGCATTGTGTTATATATAGTGTTATAGTATCTGTTCTTTTTTCGGTGATTTATATATTATTGTAGATAAGTTCGTATGTTTATCATTTTGTTGATCATTTAAAGTTTCTTGTTGCAGCTTATTGCATTTTTCTTTTAATTTATCTTTATTTATTAAATCGATGATTGTGTCTTCTTCGCTTAGTGTTAACTGATTTATATTTACATTTCGCATATGTGATGATAATTTCTCCAACGTACAATCTAAATTGTTCGGATTATTGCATTTTTAGTTTTATCTATAAACATGTTTGATTTAGAATTTTTAAAATTTGGTTCTATAATAAATTTAAATTCGTTTATTTTAATTGTTGGAAGTGCATTCCCAAATATGAAATTGATCAGGCTCCTTCTGCTTTATTTTTAACAGACATCCCCCTAGTAATAGCTAACACATTTGTAATTAATTAAAATTGAGTTTGGAGTTCTGAATCTATTTTGATTCTTGATAATGCATCTTCATTCGTAAATCATAGCTTGAGAGATCAAGTCTTATTCTTGTCATGTTTGATGATTTTATGTGAAAATAGTGAAAAAAGAGGTCTGTGGTCAGTTACGACCAAAAAGAAAAAATGTATTCCCCTAAAATGTATTCGACCAAAAAGAAAAAATGTATTCTCCAAGGTATTGCTAATAGCCCATTTTCGATTACTGGCTTATTAACTTCATGTTTGTTTAGCGATTTACTTGCCAATGAGATTAGTAAATCTGTACCGATGTCTCCTTGACACAAAATTGCACCTAGCGCGTAGTCAGATGTGTCAGTTGTAAGAATAAAGGTTCTATAACAACGGGTTATTGTAGTATTGGCGGATTAATAAGTTTAGATTTTAATGTCTCGAATGCTTCTTGGCACTCTTTGGACCAGATGAATGGTTGATTCTTTTTTAACAATTATTTAAACTTTTTGCGAAATTTGCTATAAATCTACAATAATAATTGCAAAAAGCTGCAAATCTGCGTACCTTGTCTGCCCTCTTTGCAATCGGGTATTCTTCAATTATCTTGTATTTTGATGGTCAGTCCCATTTTGTGTGATTAAATGTCCTAAATATACGACTTCGGTTTTAAGAAAATTGCATTTGGATGAATTTAATTTTAAATTGTACTTATGGAGTCTTTTTAAATATGTTTATTCAGCATTATCGTAAAGACTTGGGGAATATTCTATTCCCTCGGAATTTTTTGTTCCCAGGTAAAATTTTTTGGTATCGTCAATCTCCCAGGAACAGCAATTCCTCCGGAATTTTGTTCGAAATTCGACTGCAGTTTTACAATATGGCCAGATTTTTTTTTTAATGCGTATTTTTGATTATCTTTATCATTTCAGATAATAAAGTTGTAAAATAATAGTTCAGATATAAAATATGTATACAGATCTTTATTATTTGCAGTTAACTCAATAAAAGTTTTGTTGCCAGCATATAAATCATACGACATAGTAAAAAAAAAATTTAATTTTGTTTATGGCAAAACAAAAATTTTGAACAAACGTTCGATTCAAAGAGCGAAACGAACGAAACGTTTGAAATACGTTATACAAATTTTAGACGAAGGGGACTGGAAACGAATCGTAGTCACACGATAATAAAAAGATACATGATTTGGGGGTAAGTCTATAAAAGTGGCTAAGTTTTACAAGCTTTGGTTGTACTCTGGTAAGCGATAGTTTTTTTTTGGCATTTCATAAAATTAAAAAAATGTGAATGCCAAAATGGCCTAAATCAATAAGGCCAAATTTATTTATATAAAAGTTTATATTCTGTTGATAGGCCAAATTTATTTAATTCTTTTAACACTTTAATTGATGTTAGCTTTTACCATAATATGCATCAGCAAGCATAATAATAATAGATAATAGTGATTGTCTACCGAGAGGTAGCGCGGTAATTATAAAAAAATGTTTTTCTAAGAAAAGATTTAGTAGTCCAAGCACAGATTTGAACCTGTGTTACGGGACCTTTCGGCTCGCAGTGCAGCGCACTAACCTTTTGAGCTACCGATCTGCATAGTATATATCAAAATTGAACGAAAAGTTTACTGATGCTCTGTCAATTTCTTAAGTAGCCCATAATATGCTTGTAAGAGCATAAAATGCGACTCCCTACAACTGAAAGAGATATAAATAAGTATATGGCTTAATCTGTTAGATTTGAAATGCAGTTCCAAAAGGAGTAACGATGAATATGCTGTTTTTACTTTTGATCTATTGAAGACGTTGTCAACTCCGGTATTATCTACAGGAATAGCCTCTCTGACAATTGTGGATATACTGTATGGTATTCATGATGGCTTCAAGAGAACCACAAGAAATAGAATCTTGTATTATCTATCATTTAAAAAAAACTATGTTAAGAGTCAGAAAGTTATAATGTACAGTGATCAATGCAATGGACAAAATGGAAATATACCAATGAGCACAATATACAATTTATAGTCAACTATTCAAACTTAAAAATTAATATAACAGATCATGATTTTAAAAAATTGCATCATTTGAAAAATATATTACCAATAGAAAAAAAAATTATTGGACAACAAAAAAAAAATAGAATGGATGAATATTCAATGGCTTCGATTTGAAAACGAAAATCCACATATTATAAAATTTAAGTATTCCAATAAGGAAGAGGACTTGTTCAATGAATTGGACATTTTAAAAATATATTCATGTAAATTTTGTCAAAAGAAGCTCTTTGTACTGAAATGTCATAATAAATTTTAAAAAATAAATAAATTATTTTAAATTGTTTTTCAAAATTTTATTGAAAAATGAATATTAGAAACTGAATTTTATTGATCTGCATTTAATTGGCAGCACAAAAATAAAATGACCACGACCTTGCAAATTTCAATGTAGTAAAGCTACAATATTAAGAAAAAATATAAGTGTCCACTGAGAATCTGCAAGTAAAGGAAACTTATCGTGTAAAAAAACGTTGTTTTCACTTTTATTAGAAGTCTGTAATAGAAAAACAAAAAATAAAAATTGTCACGACTTTCAAAAAATAGTGCTTTTTACAGCGGACTAGAATATATTATTCTCTAGTAACCGTGGTACCCAACAAAAATAAAAATGCTGTAATATTTGTTTCGTATAGCTTTATTTACTACACAAACTATACTACGTTATGTCTGTCACCTATCTGTATTTAGAATATTATAGTATTGCTCAGGTATTAAAATATGATCATTTATGATTTTTCTGTTTTCTGAAGTTCGAAAATTTTGTGAGTTAGGCCGTTTTGGCGCTGAGCGCCTTATATATGTACATATTCAAAAATATATATTTTCATTTAAATATAGTGCATTTTGGTGAGTTTCAATTAAATAATCAAATAACGTTTGAAATATCAAGTTTTAAATTTAGCATCACTAAAAAACTACAAAAGTACCACGAAATCAACTCATGGTTTTTGAGAAGTAGATTAGCAGAACTTCTATTTTTTGCCACCAATGTGTTTTGTTATTGTCAAACTGCTACTTGACACAACTGCTACTGTACATAGGCAACTGCTCCGTTTCGTGAAAAACCTTATTAGCAGTACCCGAGAAAGAAGTTTTGATGTTACTGTTATTTCTATTAAATAAAAATTAAAAATCAGTTCCATTGCATGTCCTTTACCATAGAAGCTGCCGACATTCGCTGAATTTCGTTGAATTCTTCCTCTGACGTATATCACGCTTCGATTCGTGAGTCCGTGTACGTCCACATTTTCTTTGAATTTTTGCAGGTTATCGTTGTGTTAATACATTTTACTGTGCAGTAGGTCGGATCGAAACCAAACTTTTATTTTTATTTCAAAAGTAATAAGTTTATCACAAAAAATTTGAGTCGAAAAAAATAATGTCCTATGTTCGCGCATTGCAGATAAAGTTAAAAACACTTTAAATCCATATTTTTATTTTTTTACCATCTAAATAAACTTTTTTTTTGGATCGTAATAGACTCAAAATATTAGAGATTGTATTTATTAATGTTCTCCTAAAATTTCATCAATTTTAAATAAAATGTTATACTCAAGCATTGTCCTTGAAGTTGAAAAAGTACAAAAAGTCGACATTTTCTTAGATTAAACCGTTCAAAATAACCACCCATGCCGGTTTAAGGCATGGGTGGTTATTTTGACTTTTTTTTTATAAATGTTTTTAGGTGTGCTGAATCCAAATTTATTAACGGTCAATTTCTATCGGGTATAGTTTTTGAAAAAAATCCTAAATTCTGGTTCTTTGCCCATTATACAATTTTTATTGATTCCATCATATTTCTTTAAGTTTTGTTGTCGTTATTGGTCTTAAAAAGTCCTAGAATTTCCATCATACAATTTTTAAAGATTTTTTTTGTACTTTTTCAACATCAAGGAAGTTTATGTACATGGTAAAAAAAAAAAAATTTTGAAGTGTTTTTTTAACATCATCTGCAATGCGTGAACACAGGACATTATTTTTTTTTTACTCAAATTTTTTGTGGTATTCTCTGGCTGCACAATGCATGTAGATCGTTTCTGTATTTGTTTTCGATCGCAGTTGTCGACTACTATTGTCTATTTGACGTCATAATGACGTCATTTTCATTTTTAATGTTTCTGTAAAATATTGAACGTTTGAATCGTTTCATTTTGACATGTTCCAATTTCACTTTAGTAGGAATTTACTCACATCACTGTTTCTAGAAATAAATCGATTCGTTTTGAAACGATTGTATTTCCCACTAGCTTTTGACTTGGTGAGAAGCATGATACAACTATAAGGTACAAGGATCCGAGAGTGCTTTACGAATGATGCGAGAAATTGGGAAAGTAAAAAGGTCAAAGTTTTAGTTCTTACTGTCAAATATTTTGAATTGTTTTTCTTTTTATTTATTTTATTCATATCTGTCAATTCTTAAAAAACAAATTTGTGAATTTGCACATATCGGTGATGTGCAAAATATGATTTAAAAAATGTGTAAAAATTGTCAGACTTTTGCGGGTGTTGCAAACTGCAACGAATCGTGGATCCAAATACTTTTGGGCAAGCATGACTATAAACAACCACATCTATGTGAGTCCAGCAATGCCTCTGGTTGGACATGCAGAGAAGCTGCCAAACTGCGTTCAATAAAACTATAATGTGTTAAATATCGGTCGTTGTTTAAATAAAAAGGTTCCACGAAAGCACGCGTTCCGTGGTATCCTTTAAAATAAAAAAAATGTGTTTTAATGGAAATGTAACAAGGACGTGAATTTTCAAGAACCCAGAATTTATTTCAGTACTAGCAGCAGCTACTATATAGATTTGAAGGACAAATAGCACAACGGGGTTTAACCATTTTTACGAAACACAAATTAATAATCGCTTTTAAATTTTGTTTTAAATTTCTTAATTTATGAAAATCAATTGTTTTGCTTTGTTTTTAAATGATTTTTGTTATAAATGTCAACATATTGTAGTTTTGAAAACAATTTCGTTTTTAAAAAAGAAGATATACACAATATCATTCCATTTCAAACATTTTATGTTTTGTGAGAGGAACGTTTCCTTCCTTTTACCTTCTCATTGTATCATGGGTGAGAAGCCTCTCGACTTTAAAAATGATTGATATTTGGTTGAAAAATATATATATTTTTAAATTTTCATAAACTAAAGCGCATAGATATGGCTTAGAAAGCTGATGCAGCAAACACAGACGTGTGGGCAATGGACAATTCAAGGCCAAATATACTAGAAAAAAACACTGTGTTGTTTGGGAGACAGTTGCAAGTGAATTGAATGCCATGGGAGGTGCAACTTACACTCTTTTCCATAAATGACGAGACTTTTACAATAGGTAATTTGCAGCATCTTTGATGAGCCGAAATAACTTCATAAATCGCGAATCGGAAATAAGAAATGGGCCCGCCGATTCCTTTAACCGACGCCTCTTAAAACGCAACATATTGAATACGAATTGTTTTATACGTAATTTTTATAAAATTTGCTTTAAATATTTTGTAAATAACTGAAAAAACAGATGTCAATTGTTCAAATTTCACAAGTTTCTTTTCGATTTTTGTGCCAGTTTCAAATCAGACTGTTTTTAAACGATTACTTCGTACATAAACAGTAAATATCGCACAATCGACAATAATGGAACGAAACGACGTCACGTCACAGAAATCGACAATTTGTCGAATATGTTACAGAAACGCGCTACTGAAGTTTTTATTTCTTTTAAATACAAATTAAAAATGAGTTCCGTTCTGGCTTCCATTGCGATAGTGCTCTTCAAAATGTCTATAAATATGTTTTTGTCCAATTTACCCAATTACTAAATTAATGCTGATAAAAATGACATACTCAAACATTTTGTAAAAGGATATTTCGCTGATTAGGATCAATGTGAAAATTACTGACAGTTATTATGAGTACTCTGTATAGTATTTAGAATTTTAATATGCCATTGCATGGTAGTATTGTATTAGCTCTCTTTGCTATTTCATCATTAAGGACTATACTATCTTCATTAAAATATATATTTAAATGGTGTATAATCTCTGATCGAGGTGATACCCTAACACATTTAACTTCTTGTAACTTTGTTTTTAATGGTAAGGCTAGGTCATTGATCATTATATTGACAGTCATTGTAAATGTATCATAATCAAGTATGCACATATGTTTTATTAAAAAATATCTTCCTAAAATGCCGTCTAAATATATTGGAAAATTTTGATCTACTACATGAAATTCATGCTGAAATATTAAACCAGTACTTTTACATGTTAGTAATGTTGTTCCTAACGAATAAATTTATTCTGTTATAACTCTTAGTTTGCAATTATTTTTTGTTTTTATATGGACCAAAACGCTTTTTTTTACACTACATTCGTAAGCACATAAGTAAGTATACTTATGTGGTATCATTTTCTTGATATATAACATTATTTTTATGCCTTGTTGTTTAGGATTTATAAACGTTCTCCGAGTAGAGATTACATTATTTGGAAGTAGATTTGAAGTTGTCTTATATTGTTGAAAAAGTCTAGTTTTCTGCACTATTTTTTACGTGCAATACATAATTTGTATGCTTTTGAATAAAAGTAATGAAATAAAATTTAAAGTACACTGAATTACATTTTTTTGAGTTAAATGGAAGCAAAAATGTGGAAGCAAAAATGTTTATTGTGCCCCACCCCAAATATTGCAATTATTTCACGTATATTTATAATGACAAAATTGTAACATGTTTCATATCATTGATATTGAAGATAAGAACAGATACATTCATTAATAATTCATATTAAATTTGACTCGGAAGGATACGGCCATGTTGAAGTTAGATATTTCGATTTAGATAAATTATTTTCACTTTAGAATACGATTAACATGGATTAACACGCGCTATTTTATTTTCAAATACTGGGGAACAATGATATATTAATTTTGAATAAACGTGAATTGCTCCATTTTGCACATTTTTAGACTAACTCTTGTAAAATTGGTGTTTTTGAAATAAGGTTAAATTATTTAAACATTTACTTTTTATATGGAGTACATAGGGGTTTTCCCCATCAAATTAAAAAAAAAATATATGGGGCATTTCACGTCAATTCGCCGAGGTTTGACCCTGACCCCCTTCGATTTGCTTCATATCTTAATATGTTTTTATTATTGGTCAATGAAGTTTTAATTTAATTTTTCAGTTTTCTATCGCATCCCCTTAGCAAACTCTAAAAACACGATTTTTGTTGTTTTGCACCACAGCATCCAATAACTGCCTTTTTAAAATTCTGAAATTTACATATATTCTTGACATTGAACAAAGATCATTCCACTTTGATTTGGAATGATAAGAAGTTTTCTTTTATTTTTTTTCTTAACTTTTTTTAGTATATAAATCGCCATAACATCTTCAACTAAAACAAAACCACTAAATTGCCCGGCAATATGACAATTTTTTTTTTATCAAATATTGA